>JAIFGZ020000742.1:0-160060 GCA_019925245.2 Oryza australiensis | reverse complement strand
TGCCCCGATTGGCTTTCCGCCGCACACTCCAATCGGTAACGATCTATCGGCCCTTACTTGCAAGTGTTCCTGGTTTGCGCGGTAAAAATTTTGTTTCGGCTAGCGTAGCCTCCGCGTAACCCTTCGGGGTATCGAGCTAATCTTGCTTAGTTCGGGTTTTAGATTGGATGGAACAAGTTTTGCACGGGTTGATTAGATCAATCGGTTTTACGGGATTTGTTGAGGAGAGTTCATGGTAATTGCGTTCCTTGATAGTGTATCGGAACGGCGTAATGTGATTACGTCGAAGCAATATCCATAGAACTCCGGTTTGAGTCGGCTTCGAGATAGCGTTCCTTGATAGTGTATCGGGACGGCATAATATGATTATGCCGACATGGTTTCCGTAAGCGATTTCATAGATTGGATCTATGAATTTCGTGTGGTGTTCGGCGCTAACCATTGGCGGGACCGCCGTGTGCGTACCCCCTTATAGGTCGTCTCGATGCCGTTTCTGCGATAGAAAACGTTTCTACGCCTAACTTGTTTTTGCGAGAATGCTTTGAGATGGTATGGCCCTATTGTATGTATGAGATGCATGTAATATTCTTTCATATGTGCAATCCCCGTAATATTCTTTCATACGTGCAATGCTTGTAATATTCTTTCACGACCTACGAGTCGATGTAATCTTCAATTAGAGCTTCTATAGTAGTAGCTTAGTTTGAAGAAATCAAGCATCATGCACATTGGAAGATGGTGATGAAGATGGAGATCTCGACCGACATGGAGATGGAGATCACCATGTGAAGGGGGCCATACTATTTCATTATATGCTATTCTTCGCTTTCATATATGTGATATGTTTGTTTGATAGGATAGCATCCCTCGCAAAATTAAGTAGTAATGATGCCCTTCCAAATGTTGCACCGTCACCGTTATGCTCGTCAATGGTGGGTCGCCAAAGCGAGTGCCATTCTCTATCATAACACGAGGGGGTATATGTCGAACATATACATGCAGAGCATTTGGTTTACTTAACAAGGCTATCAAAACAGTTTTGGGCCTTGGGGCATAGGTTGGGCCGGGGCATGGAGATGCCACACCAACAACAAGAGTCACATAGAGATGTGATTAGCAAGGAGTTGCTTACCGATGTTACTAATTTTCTAGCAGTGATGCCAAAGCTCACTAGAAAATTAATTAACATGTGGATCTTGACCCAATACGTAACCTAGAGGGAAGGTGGAAAATACGTAATGGGAGTCTAATGTTAAATTGTTTAACAATAGACATAGCATAAACATTGTGCTAAACTTTGCTTTTTCGTTGTAGAATAAATGGCGGCTAATACTACACCCGTACCTTTAATTTGCGATCTATTCTCGAAAAGGAAAAATTAAATGGAACAAACTTTATGGATTGGTATCGCAACTTGAGAATTGTTCTCAAGCAAGAGCGTAAGGAGTACGTTCTTGAAGTACCCTATCCCGAGGATTTGCCAAATAATGCCACCGCAACCGCACGGAGAGCTTACGAGAAGCACACTAATGATGCCCTAGATATAAGCTGTCTCATGCTTGCTACAATGTCCCCTGAGCTTCAGAAGCAATATGAGAGCAGCGATGCTCACACTATTATTCAGGGACTGCGTGGCATGTTTGAGAACCAAGCTCGGGCCGAGAGGTTCAACACCTCAAAGTCCTTGTTTGCGTGCGGCTTGTTGAGGGAATCCCGTCGTCCGCATGTGATAAAGATGATTGGCTACATTGAGAGTCCGGAAAAACTAGGTTTTCCCTTAGCCAAGAGTTGGCTACGATGTGATTCTCCGTCGCTCCCTCCGAGCTTCGAGCCATTCATATTAAATTATCACATGAACAATATGGATAGAACCTTGGCTGAATTGCATGGGATGCTAAAGACAGCTGAGGAGAGTATCCAGAAAAACGGTCATCATGTGATGATGATGCAGAAGGCTAAGCGCAAACCACCTGTCAAGAAACTTTGCACCAAGAGGAAGTTAACTCCCGATGAGATCGCGAGTGCCTCCAATGCAAAGAAGGGCAAGAAGGGGTCGACGGCATCAGATGCCGTTTGCTTCTATTGCAAGGAGACAGCCCATTGGAAGAGGAACCGCAAGAAGTACATGGAGGATCTCAAAAAGAAGCAAAGTACGACTTTCGCTTCGGTATTAATGTTATAGACATTAATCTTGCTACTTCACCTACGACTCTTGGGTATTTGATACCGGATCGTAGCTCATATTTGCAAATCGTTGCAGGAATGAGAAGAAGTAGAGGATTGAGAAGGGGCGAGGTGAACGCGCGTCGCAATGGAGCAAGCGTTGCTACTTGCTTCGGCACAGCACCACTTCATCTACCTTCAGGATTAGTTTTGGAATTAAATAATTGTTATTGTGTTCCAACACTATGTCAAAACGTTATTTCCGCTTCATGTTTGCAAGCGGAAGGATATGATTTTAGATCAATGAACAATGGTTGTTCAATATATCTCGAGATATGTTCTATTTTCATGCTCCATTGGTGAATGGATTATACGTTTTGAATCTTGAAGCGTCTCCCATCTATAACATTAATACGAAAGGCAACTCTCTAATGATATAAACCCCACGTTTATCCGGCATTGTCGCTTAGGCCATATAAATAAGAAACGCATGGAGAAGCTCCATAAGGATGGATTGCTTCACTCTTTTGATTTTGAATCATTTGAGACATGTGAGTCTTGTTTACTTGGTAAGATGACAAAGGCACCTTTCACGGGACACGTGAAAGAGCAAGTGACTTGTTGGCACTCGTATACCGATGTATGTGGACCAATGAGCTCAACGGCCGAGGTGGTTATCAATACTTCATTACCTTTACGATGACTTTAGTAGATATGGTTATATCTACTTAATGAGGCATAAGTCCGAATCCTTTGAAAAGTTCAAAGAATTCCAGAATGAAGTACGAATCATTTAGGGAAAACAATCAAGTTTCTACGATCGATCGTGGAGGGGAATACTTGAGCCAAGAGTTTGGTAATCATCTCGAAAGATTGTGGAATTGTTCCACGGTTGACTCCGCCGGGAACTCCACAATGGAACGGAGTGTCCGAACGGAGAAATCGCACCTTGTTGGACATGGTGCGGTCGATGATGAGCCAAAGTGATCTTCCGTTATCCTTCCGGGGATATGCTCTTGAAACAACAAGCGCTCACACTAAATAGAGTTCCATCTAAGTCGGGGCTTGAAAAGACACCATATGAGATATGGACAGTGGCAACCCCTAGTTTGTCTTTTCTCAAAATTTGGGATGCGAAGCTTATGTAAAACGTTTACGGTCGACAAGCTCACACCCAAATCCGACAAGTGCTTCTTTGTGGGATATCCTAAGGAAACTAAGGGATATTACTTTTATAATCGGGAACAAGGCAAAGTGTTTGTCGCCCCGACACGGTGTCTTCTCGGAGAAAGAGTTTCTTTCAAGAAGGGTTAGTGGGAGCAGGGTGCATCTTGAAGAAGTTCAAGAAACACCGGAAAATGTTTCAAAGTGACCACGAACCTGCAAGCAGAGGAGCAAAGTGTTGCGCCACCGGATGGATGATACACCAGCCCCACGGAGGTCCTGAAGATCACGTCGTGCACTTGACAGTACACAAAGTGAACAACGTGATATATTGTTGTTGGACAACGATGAACCTAAGACCTATGAGGAAGCGATGGTGGGACCCGATTCCAACAAGTGGCTTGGAGCCATGAAATCCGAAATAGAATCCATGTACGACAATCAAGTTTGGAACTTGGTTGATCCACCTGATGGTGTCAAAACCATTGAGTGTAAATGGGTTTTTAAGAAAAAGGCCGATATGGATGGAAATGTTCACATCTATAAGGCGCGATTGGTGGCGAAAGGTTTTAAACAGATTCAAGGAGTTGATTATGATGAAACCTTCTCGCCCGTCGCAATGCTTAAATCTATTCGGATTATCCTAGCGATTGCTGCATATTTCGATTATGAGATATGGCAGATGGATGTCAAAACGGCTTTCCTAAATGGAAACCTAAGCGAGGATGTATACATGATACAACCTCAGGGTTTTGTCGATCCAGAATCGCCTGGAAAGATATGCAAGCTACAGAAATCCATTTATGGATTGAAGCAAGCATCTCGGAGTTGGAATATTTGTTTTGATGAAGTAATCAAAGGGTTTGGTTTCATCAAAAACGAAGAAGAGGCCCAATGTTTAAAAAAGGTCGAGTGGGAGCGCAATTGTATTTCTAATCTTATATGTGGATGACATATTGTTGATTGAAAATGATATCCCTATGCTAGAATCCGTCAAGTCTTCATTGAAAAATAGTTTTTCCATGAAAGACTTAGGGGAGGCAAAGCATACATATTGGGCATTCGGATCTATAGAGATGGATCCAAGAGGCTAATTGGATTAAGCCAAAGTACATACATTGACAAGGTGTTGAAAAGGTTCAACATGCATGATTCCAAGAAAGGTTTCTTGCCCATGTCACATGGCATTAATCTTAGCAAGAATCGGTGTCCTCGGACACATGATGAGCGGAATAAGATGGGTATGGTTCCATATGCTTCGGCAATTGGATCCATCATGTATGCCATGCTTTGTACACGCCGGCATGTCTCGTATGCTTTGAGTGCTACGAGCGAGATACCGTCCCGGATCCAGTGAAGGTCACTGGATCGCAGTAAGAATATCCTTAAGTACTTGAGAAGAACTAAGGATATGTTCCTAGTCTATGGAGGTGAAGAAGAGCTCGTTGTAAGTGGTTACACCGATGCTAGCTTCCAAACGACAAGGATGATTATAGATCGCAACTGGGTTCGTGTTTTGCCTCGAACGGAGGCGCAATCGACTGGAAGAGTTCCAAGCAGGATACTTGTTGCTGATTCTACAATCGGAGGCCGAGAGTACATTGGCTTTGCTTCGGAAGCCGCAAAGGAGGCACATTTGGATCAAGAAATTCGTTTCGAGCTTGGTGTGATGACTAGTGCGACCGGTCCAATGTCTCTCTATTGTGATAATAGTGGAGCCATTGCGCAAGCCAAGGAGCCAAGGTCACATCAAGTCCAAACACATACTTCGGCGATATCATCTCATCCGCGAGATAGTGGACAGAGGTGATGTCAAGATATGCAAAGTGCACACGGATCTCAACATAGCCGATCCGCCGACAAAACCTCTCCTCGCCGAAACATGAGGCGCACACAAGAGCAATGGGTATTAGATACTTACATGATTGACTATAGTGCAAGTGGGAGATTGTTAGTGATATGCCCTAGAGGCAACATGGAGATGTTGGATATCACGTCAATGTTTATGTATTTATGAATAAAGTGTTATTCGGTTCCATGAAATAGACATCTTGTATTGATCAATAAGTATGTGACTTATTTATGAGACTCTTTATGTATGAATCTATTTCTAAACGATCCACGATCATATGTCATATTGTTGGAACAATATGATTCTAAGATCGGCATGTTTATTGATTGATGATCATGTCTCATAGATCATGGGTATGGAGATACTGCAAATCAATAAACATGGACATATGTGTTGGAGAACACATTGTTGGATAGACCCACCATGAGACACTACAGAATTAATGTGCCATTAGTTGGTCTCGGGTAGTGTTGGTACAAAGTCCTTAGACCTGAGATCACCATGGATTCCAACATGTGTGTAGTAGCCTACTTTGGGACTACCAAACGCTATTCCGTAATCGGGTAGTTATAAAGATAGTTTTCTGGGTTTGCTATGAAACATGGAGTGGGATTGTGAGTGATCAAGATGGAATTTGCCCCTCCTTTGGAGAGATATCTCTAGGCCCCTCGAGGTAATGGATTATGGAAATGCATGGCCATGCTAAGTTGATTGAGGAGCCAATCAGGACCAGATAATCCAATGCAGTTCGAGTGATTGGTTAAGCTATTGAAGGGATGGCACACATCTTGCCTATAGCTTAACGGTATCGTGAGGCAAAGGGATTTGTGTACACATTACAGGTTCGTGAGCCGATATTATATTCTTGTATACTATGGTGTCAATATGTGCTGCTAGGCGCCCAGCGGTGAGCAGGTCGGGCGAGTTGGACTCGAGCCGACGATCGGCTAAGTTAGACTATAGCCGAAACCGAGTATACCCGAACCTACAGGGTCGCACGCTTAAGGGGATAAGAAGGGCATTCGAGTTGGACTCGAGATACGGCTCGATCGGATAGGGATCCGATCGGATAGAGTCCTATGGGCTTACGACGTATGGGCGGCCAACTCTATGAGATTCGGATGGATCCGATTCAAAATAGAGTCCTGATCGGCCACTAGTCTCGGTCGGCCAACTCTATATAAAGGAGGGAGGGGGTGGAGAGCCGTGGCACGTCAATTGCATCGCGTGCAACCGAAGTCGCCGAGATCAATCTGCCACGGAAACCCTCCCCACTTTCGAGCCAAACCTAGCCTTGCATCGCGTGCTAGCACACGGGTGTTCGGCGTTCGTCCCCGGACGTGTGGATACGGTAGGCGCTGCTACGTTGCACGCTTTGTTCATCGGGCTGTGGAGGAATCGGCTGCGATCGCGCGCATCGGAGCGAGGCGCGAGAACACGGTCGGGCGACTCGGATCGCTACGGCATCCGCCACGAATCGAAGCTGATTGGCGAATCGGTGTCCCCGGTATCACTGTCGGCTTGCGGGAATCAGCCTACAGCATTTCGGATCGGATAGCCCCGATTGGCACTGTTTTCGCTGCACACTCCAATCGGTAACGATCTATCGACACTTACTTGCAAGTGTTCCTGGTTTGCGCGGTTAAAAAATTTTGTTTTCGGCTAGCGTAGCCTCCGCGTAACCCTTCAACGGTCCGGCCGAACCAAGTATTCCCAGAGTATCTAAGGGGCACGGGGATGCGAACTACGGGGTCGGTTTGGTCAGAAAAGAGCCGAGACGGCCTGGCGACGTGTGCATGGCGGCGGCCTGAACAGAGAGCTCGGCCGCGCTCGCCGCCGACGTGCTCCGGCGAGAAATCGGCTTCACCAAGCTAAGGAAAATGATGCTTAGGGTTCATATATTGTCAACGTACCATCAATTTGCTACGAAATCGGCCGAGGAGAACGAATTTTGGCTTCTCGCTCCGGCGGCCGGGTTTAGGGTTCTTCGGTGTTTCGTGGAATTCTCGAGCTAGGGTAGATAGAATTTGGGGCAATTCGGGAGGAGCTAGGTAAGAGGGCTAGGAACAAATTTTGTATTTTGAGTTTCGGCGGAGGAGTCCTATTTATAGCCATCCACGTCGGTGTGGTCGCGCGGGCGGCGTGGTGACGCGCGGCGACGGGGTTGGCGTGGCCGACGCATGACACAGGGCGGGCGATGCGACAATGCAGCGTGGCTGATGCACGGCACAGGGTGGGCGACGCGACGGGAATGGCGGTGTGGCTCGGACGTGCGCGAACGTGGGTGACGCACGCGGGTACGGCAAGGACGCACGGCGGCATGGCGAGCACGGCGAGGGCGTACGGCACAGCTCGTGCAGGTGTATGGGGTGACGTGGGCGACGTGGCGAGCGACGACTTCGGCGAGCGCGTGCACGCGTGCGTGTACGGGCGGCATGGCAGCGACGACCGTGGCGACGTACGGCGGCTCCTGTGCGCGCAGGAGGGTGACGCCGGCTGGAACATGCGTGCATGAGTGCCTGGTATGGTGAGCGACGCGTGGCACACGCGTGCGAGCGTGAGAAGCACTAGTCGAACACACAGTGACGAGTGAATAGTGCATTTTCCCAATTATCCTGATTTAATTTCCTAATTTTCCCATTTCTATTTCCTTTCACCCTAAAAATTCAAAATAAATTCTAATATTCCCAATATAATTTTGAAATTATATTTTCAAACTGTTCCCCCACTTTTTATTTTTAAAATATATTTTTCATATTTATTTTATTTCTTCATTTAAATTCAATGAATTAGGGTCTTTGATTAAAATAAGTTTCGAATTCATACTTCCCCTTTCAAAAATATTTTTATCATCCAAATCCAAATACTTATTATCTTTCCTCCACCAATTAGGGTTTAAACCAAAATACATTCTTTTCAAAGAATCTTTTGTAAATCCACAAAATTTTATATTTACCCTTCTCCAAACATATATATTTTGAATTATTTCTCCCAGCTGGGATCTCAAAGCTTAGGGTTTTTTTATCCAACTTCACATCAAAGTTATTCAAAAAGAACTCTCATGCAACTAAGCTTGGCAAATAAGAACGATAACCACGATAAGAAGCAATGAATTCAAAATGTTTTTGTAAGTTCCAATTTTTAATTCCCGATTTTAAATTCTTTTATTTTTTGGGTGTTACAGAATCCTTTGAAAAGTTCAAAGAATTCCAGAATGAAGTACAACATCATTTAGGGAAAACAATCAAGTTTCTACGATCAGATCATGGAGGGGAATACTTGAGCCAAGAATTTGGTAATCATCTGAAAGATTGTGGAATTGTTCCACAGTTGACTCCGCCAGGAACTCCACAATGGAATGGGGTGTCCGAACGGAGAAATCGCACCTTGTTGGACATGGTGCGGTCGATGATGAGCCAAAGTGATCTTCCGCCCGTCCTTCTCGGGGATATGCTCTTGAAAAAGACTATGTTCACACTAAATAGAGTTCCATCTAAGTCGAGTTGAAAAGACACCATATGAGATATGGACGGGCGACCCGTAGTTTGTCTTTTCTCAAAATTTGGGGATGTGAGGCCTATGTAAAACGTTCTACGTCCGACAAGCCGACACCCAAATCGACAAGTGCTTCTTTTTGGGATATCCTAAGGAAACTAAGGGATATTGCTTTTATAATCGGGAACAAGGCAAAGTGTTTGTCGCCCGACACGGTGTCTTCTTGGAGAAAGAGTTTCTTTCAAGAAGGGTTAGTGGGAGCAGGGTGCATCTTGAAGAAGTTCAAGAAACACCGAGAAAATGTTTGACAACCACGGAACCACAACAGGAGGAACAAGATGTTGCGCCACACGTTGTGTATACACTAGCCCCACGGAGGTCTGCGCACGATAGGTACACATGTGCGGAACAACGTGATATATTGTTGTTAGACAACGATGAGCCTAAGACCTATGAGGAAGCGATGGTGGGACCCGATTCCAACAAATGGTTTGGAGCTATGAAATCCAAAATAGAATCCATGTATGACAATCAAGTTTGGAACTTGGTTGATCCACTTGATGGTGACAAAACCATTGAGTGTAAATGGGTTTTTAATAAAAAGGCCGACATTGATGGAAATGTTCACATCTCTAAGGCGCGATTGGTGGCAAAAGGTTTTAAACAAATTCAAGGTGTTGATTATGATGAAACCTTCTTGCCCGTCGCAATGCTTAAGTCTATTCGGATTATTCTAGCGATTGTTGTATATTTTGATTATGAGATATGGCGGATGGATGTCAAAACGGCTTTCCTAAATGGAAACCTAAGCGAGGATGTATACATGATACAACTTTGAGGGTTTTGTCGATCCACAATCGCTCGGAAAGATATGCAAGCTTCGAAATCCATTTTATGGATTGAAGCAAGCATCTCGGAGTTGGAATATTCATTTTGATGAAGTAATCAAAGGGTTTGGTTTCAGCAAAAATGAAGAGGAGGCATGTGTTTACAAAAAGGTCGTGGGAGCACAATTATATTTCTAATCTTATATGTGGATGACATATTCTTGATTGGAAATGATATCCCTATGCTAGAATCCGTCAAGTCTTCATTGAAAAATAGTATTCCATGAAAGACTTAGGGGAGGCGACATACATATTGGGCATTTGGATCTGTAGAGATAGATCCAAGAGGCTAATTGGATTAAGCCAAAGTACATACATTGACAAGGTGTTGAAAAGGTTCAACATGCATGATTCCAAGAAAGGTTTCTTGCCCATGTCACATGGCATTAATCTTAGCAAGAATCGGTGTCATCGGTCACATGATGAGCGGATTAAGATGGGTATGATTCCATATGCTTCGAAATTGGATTCGTCATGTATGCCATGCTTTGTACACGTCCGAGATGTCTCGTACGCTTTGAGTGCAATGAGCGGATACCGTCGATCCGGGTGAAGGTCAGCAAGCGCCATAAAGAATATCCTTAAGTACTTACATGATTGACTCTAGTGCAAGTGGGAGATTGTTAGTGATATGCCCTAGAGGCAACATGGAGATGTTGGATATCATGGTATTCAGTTCCATGAAATATACATTTTGTATTAATCAATAAGTATGTGACTTATTTATGAGACTCTATATGTATGAATCTATTTCTAAATGATCCCTGATCATATATCATATTATTGGAACTAATATGATTCTAAGATCGGCATGTTTATTTGTTGATGATCATGTCTCATAGATCATGGTATGGAGATACCAAATCAATAAATATGGACACATGTTAGAGAACATGTTGTTGGATAGACCCACCATGAGACACTATAGGAGTTATTGTGCCATTCGTTGGTCTCAGGTAGTGTTGGTACAAAGTATTTAGACCTGAGATCATCATGGATTCCAACATGTGTAGTAGCCTACTTTGGGACTACCAAACGCTATTCCGTAACTGGGTAGTTATAAAAGTAGTCTTCGGGTTTGCTATGAAACATGGAGTGGGATGTGAGTGATCAAGATGGAATTTGCCCCTCCTTTGGAGAGATATCTCTGGGCCCCTTGAGGTAATGGATTATGGAAGTGCATGGCCATGCCGAGTTGATTGAGGAGTCAATCAACAGACAGATAATCCAATACGGTTCGAGTGAATGATTAAGCTATTGAAGGGATGGCACACACATCTTGCCTATAGCTTAATTGGTATTGTGAGGCAAAGGGATTTGTATACACATTACAGGTTTAGAGCCGATATTTTATTCTTGTATACTATGGTGTCAATATGTGCTGCTAGGCACCGCTGTTGAAAGATCGGCTGAGTTAGACTCAAGCTAAAGCGAGGATACCTGAACCTACAGGGTCGCACGCTTAAGGGGATAAGAACGGACATTCGAGTTGGACTCGGATACGGCTCAATCGGATAGGGATCCGATCGGATAGAGTCCTATGGGCTTACGAAGTATGGGCGGCCAACTCTATGAGATTCGGATTGGACCCAATTCAAAATAGAGTCCCGATCGGCCACTAGACTAGTCGGCCAACTCCATATAAATGGGCGAGGGGTGGAGAGTTGTGGCATTGCATTAAACCGAATCAATCTGATTTGGCGCAACAGAATTCGGCGTGATCAATCTCCACGGAAACCCTCCCCACCTCCGAGCCAAAACCCTAGCCTTGCATCTTGTGCTAGCACACGGGTGTTAGGCGTTCTTTCCCCAGACGTGGGATACCGGTAGAGGCACTGCTACGTTGCAGTGCTATTCGTCGGCTACGAATCGGCTGCGATCGGACAATTCGGCTGCGGCTCATTGCAGCAAAGCGGCTACGGCAGATTGGCAGCGCGAGCATGGTACGGTGAATCGACGAGTCGGCTGAGGCTGGATCGGCTCCGACATCAGGAATCGGCTACGTCGGATCGGCTGTTTGGAAATCGGCTATCAGCGAATCGGCTGTGATCGGCTGGCACTGTTACGGATTTGATAGCTCCTGATTGGCTATTTCCACTGCATACTCCAATCGGTAACGATCTATCGACCCTTACTTGCAAGTGTTCCTGGTTTGCACGGTATAAATTTTTGTTATTAGCTATCGTAGCTTCCGCGTAACCCTTTAGCATGGACCCCATGCCACGTTTTCCACTACGCTTTCACGAAGAAGAGGAGGCCCGGCGCGACAAGCCTTACGTCAGGGAACTTGAGGTCAGGGGACTCCAATTCGTCAGAAACCACAGTGGTTGCGACCCGCACTGGCGCTATGAGTTCTTTCGATTCTGCTGGGAATCGGGGATGAAACTGCCAACGATCGACAACTGCCCGGCCTGCAGCGAGTATCGTGAAGACGAATACAGGGACCCACTAATGCAAAGTTCCACCCAATTCGTCCCAGGGCCGTGCAACGTAATCAAAGGCGGCTGCCAGTGCATGATCGGCTCGGGCCGATCCTCCAAGACTTCTTTGAGAATGTGGATGAAGACGAGTAAGACGAAGAAGTGGCCGACGACAAGCAATCGGCCAACCCCCAATGGTGCCCTTCGAACCTCTTCACCAAAACGCAAAAGAGAAGCATCCAGCGGTTCAAGAGCAAGGGGCAGGAGGAAAGGGAAAAGCTACTACATCGGTTAACATGGTCTTTATACTGCCAGCCGAATTCCATGCCACAGAAGCCGATGCAGATAACGTGGAAGACTCCTTGGCAAGACTAGCGTTGTCCCCAGAGAAAACAGTTTTCAAAAAACCAGAGAGGACCAAAAATTGGCACCTAAAACCACTGTACGTTAAGGGATTTGTCAATGGGAAGCCGATGTCAAAAATGCTAGTCGATGGAGGGGCTGCAGTGAACTTGATGCCTTATGCGACCTTCATGAAACTGGGCAAAGGAGCCGAAGACCTAATCAAGACAAACATGGTTCTCAAAGACTTCAGCAGCAATCCATCGGAAGCCAAGGGCGTGTTGAACGTTGAACTGACCGTCGGCAGCAAAACCGTGCCCATGACATTTTTCATCATCGATGGGAAGGGATCTTACAGCCTACTGCTTGGGAGGGACTGGATTCACGCAAATTGCTGCGTCCCTTCCACCATGCATCAAAGTCTGATCCAATGGCAAGGCGACGGGATTGAGATCGTGCCAGCTGACAGGTCAGTGAACATCGCTAATGCTGATTTGCCACTTTGGGAAATCGACGGTATCGATTGTCTATCCGGCAAAATCTAGCAAGCCAATTTTCTAAAGGTGTCCGATTCTGCTATACAACCTATTGGAGATGAGGAGCCTCAACTGCTACTTTGAGGGCGTCATGGAGGGCTCGAGCGTCTACGGCAAGGACACCGCGAACGACAACTATGGCCAGCTTGGGCAAGGTTTCATGTCGGCCGACGAGCTAGAAGAAATTGATATAGGTTCCGGAGATAGGCCTAGGCCGACATATATTAGCAAAAATTTATCTTCTCGTTTTAGATCCCAGCTTATTGATTTATTAAAGGAATATAAAGATTGTTTTGCTTGGGAGTATTTTGAGATGCCTGGTCTTAGCCCATCTATTGTTGTGCATCGGCTGCCCATTAAGCCGGGTACCGCCGTATAAACAGCTCCCAGAGGTTTATGGCCGATATGCATGATGCGATCAAAGCCGAAATTACTCGGCTATACGATGCTGGGTTTCAAATATTGTTCCAGTCATGAAGAAAAATGGTAAACTTAGGGTGTGCATCGATTTCGGGGACCTCAACAAAGCTACCCCTAAGGACGAATACCGATGCCCATAGCCGATTTGCTCGTGGATGCTG
Source organism: Oryza australiensis (assembly GCA_019925245.2). Taxonomy (NCBI): domain Eukaryota; kingdom Viridiplantae; phylum Streptophyta; class Magnoliopsida; order Poales; family Poaceae; genus Oryza; species Oryza australiensis. The sequence goes on along the minus strand of JAIFGZ020000742.1, from coordinate 146,620 downwards.
CTTCGCCACAAGATCATAAGTTTTATGGATGGTAATGCAGGTTATAATCAGATTTTTATGGCCGAAGAAGATATCCACAAAAGCGCTTTAAGATGCCCAGAGCAATCAGCTTGTATGAGTGGGTCGTCATGACGTTTGGCTTGAGGAATGCTGGAGCAACTTATCAAAGGGCCATGAACTATATTTTCCATGATATGATTGGCTCCTGGTTGAAATTTACATTGATGATGTTGTTGTCAAATCCAGGGAAACGAGAGAATCACCTAGCCGATCTTAGGCCGGTGTTGGAGCGGACAAGGAAATATGGCCTAAAGATGAATCCACCGAAATGCGCGTTCGGCGTGTCGGCACGGAGCAACTTTTAGGGTTTCTTGTTCATGAGAGAGGAATAGAGGTTACAGCAAGGAGCATCAATGCTATCAAGACAATTCAGCCTCAGAGGGACAAGAAGCAACTACGATCTTTGATCGGCAAAATAAACTTGATTGGACGATTCATCTCTAATCTTTCGAAAAGATGGTGCCATTCACGCCTTTGCTTGGTGAAAGCTGATCAAACATTCACTTGGGGGTAGAGCAGCAAAAAGCCTTGGACAACATCAAGGATTACTTGAGCTCGCCTCTAGTTTTTATTTCTCCACGAAAGGGATAATGTTCGAGGCTATATTTGTCGGCCGACGACAAATCCATCGCCTCGATTATGATTCAAGAGATTGAAGGAAAGGAAAAGGCCATCTTTTATCTCAATGACGCTATTTGGACGCGAAACAAGGTATTTCTTGATGGAGAAGTTATATCTTTGCCTATATTTTTCATGCACAAAGTTAAGGCATTATTTATTATCCAATGAGTGCACAAGTGATATGCAAAGCCGATGTAGTCAAATATATGCTATCGGCTCCAGGTGCTAAAAGGACATATTGGGAAATGGATTTTTGCCTTAACGAATTTGATCTAAGATATCAGTGCCCAGGCGGTTAAAGGACAGCCATAGCCAATTTCATAGTGGAACATAGAGATGATTTGATCGACTCGGTGGATATCATGCCTTGGACTTTGACATTTGATGGATCGATTTGCACAAATGGATGCGATGTCGGCTTGGTCATCATATCCCCAAGGGGTTAGCTGAATTTGCTTTCTCAATCAACCTCCATGCCACAAACAACCAAGCCGAATACAAGGCGGTGCTCAAGGGATTGCATCTTCTCTAGGAAGTTGAAGCCGATGCCATCGAAATAATGGGAGATTTGCTGTTGGTCATCAACTAGTTGTCGGAGAATATGAATGCAAAAATGATGCGCGATGGTATATTATCAACGATGCCGAGAATTGATGGACAGCTTTCGGCTAGAAACATTGAAACATATCCCTAGAGAGCAGAATGCAGAAGCCAACGATTTAGCTCAAGGGGCATCGGGCTACAAGCCGATGACAAAAGGTGTTGAGGTGGAGATTGCCACCATGACACCAATGATTGGAGGTTTGAGGTCTACAACTATTTACAAAACCCTTCCTAGTGGGCTTCAAGGAAATTGCGCTACAAGGCTTTGAGATATGTCTTGCTCGATGATGATTTATACTATCGGACGATTGATGGTGTGCTGCTCAAGTGTCTCAGTGCCGATCAAGCCAAGGTGGCTATCGGAGAAGTGTATGAAGGAACCTGTGGCACACACCAATCGGCTCACAAGATGAAGTGGCTACTTCAAAGAGCAGGATATTTTGGCCGACGATGCTGGAGGATTGTTTCAAATATTATAAGGGTTACCAGGATTGTTAGAAATTTGAAGCTATACAGAGGGCACCAGCATCGGCTATGAATCCAATTATCAAGCCTCGGCCGTTCAGTTGTTGGGGAATCGACATGATCGGCCAGATCAATCCACCCTCAAGCAAGGGACATAAGTTCATATTGGTGGCCACAGATTATTTTACAAAGTGGGTGAAAGCAATTCCTTTAAAGAAGGTTGATTCAAAGGACGTAATCGAGTTTGTTAAGGAGCATATCGTATACCGATTCGGCGTCCCTCAAACAAGAACAACAGATTAGGGATCTATCTTTATGTCGGATGAGTTTGTTCGGTTTGCCGACGGCATGGGAATCATGTTACTCAACTCTTCACCGTATTATGCTCGGAGCTAACGAGACGGGGAGAGGCCTCAAACAAGAGTCTAATCAAGCTGATAAAGAGGAAGATTGCTGAATATCCAAAGCAATGGCACACCCGATTAGCCGAATCACTCTGGGCCTATTGGATGGCTTGCCACGGATCTATCCAAGTCCGTCCATATAAATTGGTCTATGGGCATGAAGCGGACCTGCAATGGGAAAACATCATCGGCTCAAGAAGGGTTCGGTTACAAGATCGCTTACGGTGATGATTACTACCACTTGATGGTAGATGAATCGAAGATCTAGTTTTGTCACGAGATAAGGGCCTTGAAAAAGTAACAAGAGATAAGGAACGAGTGGCCCGTCATTATAACAAGAAGCTTGTGCCTAAATCATTTGAAAAAGACGAACTCGTTTGGAAATTGATATTGCCGATCGGATCATGATATAATAAGTTCGGCAAATGATCACAAAATTGGGAAGGGCCTTTCAAGATCCACAAATGTGTGTCCAAAGGAGCTTATATGCTAGAAGGTTTTGGTGGAGAAGTGTTTGGGAGGGCTCGAATGACAAATATCTAAAGAAGTATCACCCAAGTGTTTGGATCAACTCATGATTTGGCTAATGCCGCCGATTCGTGTTAGCCGATGTGGTGGGATACCCGCATAGCCTTTAGACCATTTTTCTAAGTTTTCCCCTCGGTTTTCCGCAATCGGCTCGATACGGCCCGACACGCCTTGGTTTGTTTGGAATACTACTTTTCTCAATGCTGCAGTCATCATCAACAAAACTAGGGGGCATATACATATACAACATCAGGAATCAGACTTAGCAAGTTTTCGAAATTTTTCGAGGCGTTCAAATCTTAAATCGGGAGAAGAAATGAGATTAAGGTCAACGAGCCGATTACAAAAGATTGTTTAAACAAAGTTAACACAAGTTTCGAAACGAGTCCTATTACATGCTCAAGAATGCATCTATGGCGAGATAGCCAAAGTCTTGATGGCATGCACCTTGTCAATCACACGGATCTTCGCATCGAGCCGGGGACCACTTTGGTGACTTATGCGGTTCCTTCAAATGCTTGATCATGGCGATCAATCTACTCTTTTGGTCCTCCGTGGCTTTGGGCAGATCGGCTAGCTGGCTTCTTTGGCGCCGATCTTCGCTCGGCATTGTTCCAAGCGCAGCAGCAAACCGGCTTCCTCGAGCTTGAGATCGGCAATCCGGGCTTGTGAGGTTGATGGGCCAGCCGTCAGTTCATTTAGCTTTGCCTTTTCGGCTTCCACATCCTTAGTCGTTGCTTCGATCCTAGCTGTTACGTCCGCCTGAGCGGCTCTCTCTTTCATTCTTTGCATCGCATGCCCTAACTTAGGCCAATGCAGGTCGATGTAGACAGCTTCTGAGATTTTGGTGGCTAGACCTTCCGGGAGTTGGTTCTCGATCTCGAAGAACCGTGACCTGGCCGATCCGCATTCCACAACCAGGCGATCCACATCAATATCTAGCCGATTGTGCATGTCTTGGAGTTTGCTTTTAAGTTCATCGGCTACATCTTTGTCCGGACTGGTTGCTTCACCTTCTTCATCACTAAGGAACTCCTTAATGTCAAAAGACAGCAAATCGTCCAGGGTCTGCAAAATAGATGGAGAGGATAGATCATGGGTCAGAAAGTAGCCGATTATTCAAGGACTAAGAAGAGGGAAGGAGCAAGGCTTACTCTTGCTGCAGGGACTAGAGCAACCATTTATTTAGCGGCCAGACTGATTGGAGCAATGGCCTCCTCATCATGATCGTTGGCTGATGTGGCCACCTCCTCAGTGTGTTCGTTGATCGGCCCAGCGGCATTTTCGACGTCATGACTACCCGTGGCCGTTTTAGTGTGCTCGCTTGAGACTTGGGGGGCAGCCGATGGAGACCTAGGAGGTTGCACAAGAGGTAAAGTGTTAGTTCAGATCGGCCAAGGAGAGCAAGGCAAAGAAAAGGCAAGTTTAGAGGTTTACTGGTGAAACAGGACGTGGAGTGCGACCAGCTAGCCTTTTGACCTACAGAGGAAAATTTGGTTAACGATTGAGGTGATCAAGGCTCATGAACCAGATTTGATGAGGGAAGGACTTACTGGCCGTTTCTTGGCAGGAGGGCTTGGAGGAGACGGGTCGTCGGCTGGTGGGCTCACTGAGTTATGGCTTGAGTTATTCGGCCGCCTCCTCGATGGCTTGAGACATTTCCTCATCCATGACTTCTTCGTTGAGGGCCTGGTCGACACTTGGGTTGATGGATGGGAGGCTGCCGAGGCTGGTGCGATCGGTTTCTCTTTCTCTTGCTTCTTGGCGAGTGCGGTGCAGGGCTTCACGGCAGGAGCATCCCTTTTCTTTCGCACCAGTGGCTTGCGTGTTTGCCCGTGCAAGGGTTCTTAACTTTGGCGCTTCCCAGCCGATCGCCGAAGGAGCTAAGCCGTAGCCGTTAGGGAGAATGCCTGGGCGGTACTCGATTGTGGCCCCGGAATTACTTACCTTCGATGGATCCGTTTCTATCATCTGCAAAGGAGAAAAGAACTCAAGTATTAGCAAGACAGATCAGCCGATCACTCTAAGAAAAGAAAATGTTTAAAGTTTAAAACTTACCGAGGGGATCTCGTCCGACAGCAGGGAGTGATGTAGTAGGAGGATCGCTGATGGAACAGGTGTTTCTTGATCTCTACCCACCATCTATCATACACCGTGCTCTTTTCGTAGGACAACCCCAAGAAGCCGATACTGCCGAGGGGTGGGCCATTTATTTCCAATAACTTGTTCATAATCAACCTCTTGGTCACCACCCCTCAAGTCTCAATCTTATCGGCAAAGAAGCAGCCGATGGGCAGTTGCCCAAGACCAAACTGCCTAGCAGCCGAAATTGGATAATAGAACTCGTATGTCTTCGCTACATTGCCACTGGTGAATCCACATCGGCAGGATGCATGGCACAAGCGCCGTGGTGAAAATCTCTCGGCATCTAGGGTAATTAGCCGAATTGACTTCTTCAAAGTTTAGCTCGATCGACACTCAAAAAGTGCTCTATCCGTGTAGAAGTACTAGCACCGGTTGTCCTTAGCGAAACCATCATAAAGGGACATGAACCACTCGGCTAGAAGCTCGGCCGATTGCTTGGATCCAGTATGTGTGGCCGCTGCTTCGCCGTAGCTAAGGCATCTCCTGGTGGTCACTGTCTCCCCTTCATTATCTTCAATCGGCTCTAACAAGGGGAAACGGGCCTCTGTCAGTTGTGGTCGACCTACTATCTTTTGTGTAAACAACACTAGCCACAGCTGAAGAAACCACCACGGACCTCCGGTGTTGATATTGGTGTTAGAAGCGATCTTGGAGACGGCTTGATTCAGGGTTTGGTACAAATAGCCGAGCAAGAATTTGCCTAATGGGATCTTCTTCTTGTCCACTAAGGCTTCGGCTATTACTTGCCAGTTTGTCGTCGGCCCGCAGCTAGATCCACAGAAAAAGAATTTTACTAGCCACATCATTAAGAATGTATCATGCTCTCTGGCACTGATCGGCCCTTCCTGCATGTTGGCAGCTACGAAGCAGTTCCAACCACCTATGGCCTTAGTCTGGAACTGAAACTGACCTTTGCCTTCCAGATTGTTGGGGTTAGCCGACGACAGGACATCTAATCCAGTTATCATTACTACATAGGCTAAGGTGATGGTCATTCGGCCCTGCTGGAAGATGAAAGCGTTCCAGATATAGTACCAGAACTAGACTGCAGCCGATATCAGTGGTTCGTCTTTTGCCATATCAGCTTTAGACAGGTCCAAACATTGGGCTATCCCAATTTCTTCTGAGTGGCTGCGCTTGGCCGGCTCCATTCTCTTGTACCATTCCGGTCAAGATTTGTCCATTAATGGCCAAGATTTGAAGGTGACTGCCTGTGGCTAAGGTTGGGGTTTTTCATCCTATAGGGCGTTCTATTGGTTTTGGCTATTATGAACTCTGCGGGGTCCTTGTTTCCGATCGGCCCTAGGAAATATCTGTCATTCTGTAGAAGGTTGGGGATTGCTACATGATGAGCGAGATGCTACAATCGAAAAATATGGATTTCGAACCATAAACCCTAGAATTCAGATCGGCGAAGGGGACAAGTAAGAAAAGGAGTTGTAGCCGATTAGGGCATACCTCGGGAAACTTGATAGGAGGCGCGGCCGATGGAGCAGCAAAAGATGCCATTGGGATGCACTGGGCCGTCGGAAGAAGGAATCGCCGCCGCGAGCTTTGGGAGCCGGATAGGTCGTCGGAGAGCTCGAAGACGTTTTTGCAGATGGTTATACGTTGACGGCGTGACTTGTTCGGTGGGTGGCGGGCGTTATTTAAAGAGTTTTCATAATGACCGAAACAGAATCGACCAAAGGTTGCGCTTGGAATTTGGACTGTGCAAAATCCGCAACATTTTCATAGTGCGGACTTTGGGGGCATGTGTTAATGACCAAATTTGGTAACCAAATTCCCAGGTTTGAAGCGGAGATTGAGGCAGAATTGGAGAGTATGCGCGACCGGCGGAGAAACAGGGGCCGTGTCGGCTAAGTCTGAATCGGCTGCGGAGCTAGTCGGATGAGTCCGAGTCAGACCAGGATAGCCGATGCCGATCCTCAACGAAGATGGAGCGGGCCGGTCACGAAAGGAAACTTGAGAATAAAGTATTGGATTCGGTCTCCAAATTGTGCGTTAAAGATATTGCCATCTATAGATAAGGTCCTGTAATGGGAAATGTATCGTAAATTAGGAAGTTATTAGATATTCCTTTTCTAATACAAAACATGGGATGCGTCCCGAGATATTGTCATACTATAAATAGTAGATAAGGTAGAAACCGTGTCCTACACGGATGTCGCATCGCCAAACCTTTTATTTTAGACGAGTTCTTGATCTCGTTTCAGGCTACATCGATCTCGATCTCCAAAGCAAGGTAAATACTCATCATTAGTGGTTTGTATCGTTGAAATTAGTGCTTACATCGTCATGATACTCTAATTTTGGTGTCATGAACCATGCAAGTTATCACATACGACATATAATCTAGAGCAATATCTAGATCTATCTCACCGTCATTTGGTTTCTCTCGGGAGACAGTAGTCGATAGAGCTAGATCTAGATGTTGAACTAGGTTATATGTTGTATCCACCGTCTTATGGGGTTTGCATCGGTTTTTATGGATCTAATATTTCTTTTTGTACTTAATGCTTTGCATCATATTGATCTATTAAGTTGCTTTTAGAATTATTAAGATCTATTCGCATAAATGTTTATCTTTAGAGACAGTGTCGGGGTTTCGCGGCCTTATACATTTTAAATTATCTTTATAGTTATGTCCACTATTAGATATATTAAAACTGTCTTTTATATTAAGATCTTAATCTGTCCTAAGCCGATTGTCATGCTCTGGCGTGCCGATTGATCTAGGTTTAGCACATTTAGATCAAATTAAAATCTTTTATAAAATGTACCGAGTATTAGGCGACTCACATTAGGTTTGTACTATCGGCTAACTTATCAATGCAAATAATTATTACCCTAATGCACTTTTAGCCTAAGTGATTTATACTGTCTCGGCATAACCGACCTATCCCAATCACTTAATTTAAGTGTGTTTTGGGATACTAATTATGTATAAATTGATGCCTTTAGCCGATCCTGTTGGATCTAATTTTAACTTAACGCCTATTTCTTGTTTCTTGTTGGTTACAGGATCAAACCAACTGGCACGCCTTAATCACCAAAGGTAGCCAAGAACGGATCTGCACCGGAGCTAAGCGGATCTCCCGAGGCCGATGCATGGGAAAGATTTCTCATCAACAAGAAGTGACAACTGCCGATGCCTATCATTTGGAGAAGCAGCCTCCTCCTATTCGGATCTAAGCTTTGGTGAGCACTTCAAGAACTGTTCAGCAATTTCTACAAACGGCTTCCCAGCTGATTCGGCCATATGGTTTGCCTATGAGAAATTCAGGAAGTTCGAGCTGCCAGATGACTTTTGGCTAGATGAAATCAATTCTGAAAAATATGAGAAGCCAAGGGAAATTTATGTGATGGCCATATCTTCCAGTCGACATCCATCAAGGGAGGAATGTGCAGAACTCCTATGAATTTTACCACCCTATGATAGGTGCCGGACAGCTTGCTATGGGCCAATTGCCGATTGGCTTATTCTACTCGGACAAAATTCAAGCCGAGGCAAGATTGAGGCGCTATCATGATGCATCGGCTGTTGGAAATCCTAGGTCCTCCTCTTAGCAGTATTGGAGACATTGAGCTGGCAGTAACCAGGACAACTGCCTTTAGCTGATGGTGGAAGGAATGGAAATTGCACTTATTTCACCAATCGGCCTCAACGTACTTGCCTACCGTCGACCCCGATCTGGTTCCATCGTTAAGCATCTTTTCTCTTTAGCTTATTTGCTCCATCGGCTATCCATTTGCATATCTCATTACTCATGCTTTGTCTTTGCAGACAACCGATGGGTCCCTTTCCCCCGTCAGCAACACAGGGGTTACAGTGCATTATGCTCCCGGGTTGTTGCCAAGCAGTGGGCAGACTGGCTCCCTCTACAATTGGCTTCCAAGCGCCGAAGGTGTCAACGCTACTGCATGGCCAGACGCGCGAGCCACTTCGTCGGCAAAAGAGGAGCAAGCCATCGGCTGCGGCTGCCGAGAAGAAAAAGGTTGCAAAGAAGCAAAAGAAGAACCCACCCGATGGCTTGCCTCCCATCGACCCGGACGTAGATGCAATCCTCGAGGAAGAAGTCAGGGATGAGGAGATGGACCATGCCGTCGATGCTGTCGCAGCCGAAATGAGCTCTTCAGATAAATATGCCCGGACCCCGTCGGCTGAACAAACTGTTGAAAAGACTTCGAGCCCCCCGAAGCGCGTTCCTCGTTCCCAACCGGTAAACACCTCTTATTACTTGATCACATCACCTTTTCCATGTTTATGCCTTATCGGGTTTTTGTGTTTGTAAATGAAGAAACGGTGCCAAAAAGAAGATGGCTCCTCCTCCTCGGTAAGTTCTACCATCCTTAACTTTTTAAAACATCCGATTTCGACTTTGTGCTTCTCGGCCTCCTCGCGCCCCATCACCGCCCCCATGTATCGAGCGAGCATATGTCGTCGGCTGCGGTGGTGATGCTGAAGATGAAGCCACCTCGATCCCGGTCACCCGAGTAAGCTTGCTCGGCTTTGTAAATCGGCCTATTGATCTTTATCAATCTTCTGAATATTCCCTGACTTGCAGACTGTAGCCGATCTTCTGCCTTTCGACCTTCCAAAGTTCATGGCCCCGATGAGGATGCGGCAAGGCCATGGTGTTGTCGGATGAGGACCTAAGGGCTACACTATCGGACATAGCCAAGCGGCTAGAGTGCTCCCTCGACTTCTTGGTCACCGACTGCGGTTCCATGCAAAGTCGGTTTGAAGACATCCAAGATCGGCTGCCAGACCAGCTGGTTGATGTCATCGCACCAGCTACCTTCATGGAGGTGCATCGGCACAAGTTTGAACGAGCCAAGCAAAGAATAGTCGATCGCCGAGAGAAACAAGCGCTGGAGGCCAATATCAAAGCCAGCCAACAAGAAATCACCGGTGAGAAGGCTAAATTTGACGCCCTGAAGACTGAGCCAACTGCTAAACTGGATCTGCTTCGCAAATGCTGGGAAGAATTGGCGGCTAAACTTGCCAGGCTTGACATCGACATAACATCAGAAGAACAACGTGTAGCCGGCCTTCCCAAGGAGATTGAAGATCAGAAGACGAAGATCAAGGCCGCAGTGTCATATCTAGCCGATCTGGCCAAGGCGGTGAAGCCAATCCCGGGGAGTGATGCAACCGACGTGAAGGCGATTGACGACATAGATCAAATCAGTCGCAAGGCGATATCAGCCATAACGCCTTCTGTCTCACTAAGCCGATTGTAACTTTTGATTTCGCGACTTTTGCACATTGAGCTCATCATGACTCTTTTGTAATCGGCTTGCTTGTGTGCCATGCATCAATCTCATCCACGTATTGCCGACTCGTCTGTCTGTCTCTTACATCTTGAATGCTTCAAAAAATTTCAAAAACCCACAAATTTTGCGAAGTCTCTTGTGTCTGATTTTTGAAAGTGTATTTATGTCTTCGGCATTGATAAAATTAGTAATTAAACAAACCAACACTGTCGGCTAGATTGAGCGAATTTGGGAAATCCGGGGAAAAACTTAGGGTAAAATGTCCTAAAGGCGATGCGTGTATCACGCACAACACATCGGCTAACATGAGTCGGCAACCTTAGCCAATTCAAGAGTTGATCCAAACGCTGGGATAATATTTTTTCAGATATTTGCCATTTAGGGCCCGTCCAAATACTTCTCCGTCGAATCCTTCTAACATGTAGGCTCCTTTAGAGGCGCATTTGTGGATCTTGAAAGGCCCTTCCTAGTTAGGTGATCACTTGCCAAATTTATTATCCCTTGATCCAATCGACAATATTAATTTCCAAACGAGCTCGCCCTCTTCAAAAGACTTAGGCACAACTTTCTTGTTATAATGACGGGCTAATCGCTCCTTGTCTCTCGTCACTTTTTCGAAAGCGCGCATCCTTGATAGGACTAGGTCTTCTGATTCATCTACCATCAGATTATAATAATCATCGGCTGTTAGCTCATCTTGTAGTTGAACTCGTCTGGAGCCGATGATATTTTCCCATTGCAGAACTGCTTCATGTCCGTAGACGAAGTTATATGGAGGCACCTGGATTTACCCGTGGTAGGCCATCTGATAAGCCCCAGTGATTTGGCTAATCGGCTGTGCCATTGCTTCGGGTATTCAGCGATCTTTCTCTTTATCAACATGATCGAGCTTTTATTAGATGCCTCGGCTTGCCCGTTGGCCTGAGCATAGTATGACGAAGAATTTAACAATTTGATCCCCATGCCGTCGGCAAACTGAACAAACTCATCGGAGACAAAGATAGATCCCTTATCCGTAGTTATAGTTTGAGGGACGCTGAATCTGTATATGATGTGTTCTTTAACAAACTCGATTGCGTCTCTAGAGTCAACCTTCTTTAAGGGAACTGCTTCCACCCACTTGGTAAATAAACTTATGTCCTTTGCTTGAGGGTGGATTGATCTGGCCGATCATGTCGATTCCCAAACCTCTGAACGACCAAGACTTGATAATTGGGTTCATAGCCGATGTTGGTGCCCTTTGGATAGCTCCAAACTTTTGACAGTATTGGCATCCCTTGTAATACTTGAAACAATCTTCCAGCATAGTCGACCAAAAGTACCACTGCTCTCCGAAGTAGCCACTTCATTTTATGAGCCGATTGATGTGTTCCACAAATCCCTTCATGCACTTCCACGATAGCAAGCTTGGCTTGATCAACATGGAGACATTTGAGTAGCACACCGTCAATCGTTCGATAGTACAATTCTTTGTCAAGCGAACATATCTCAAAGCCTTGTAGCGCAATTTCCTTGAAGTTGATGGGAGAGACGTAGGTAGTTGTAGACGTCAAATCTCCGGTCGTCGGGCGACATTGTGGCGATTTCCACTTCAATATCCTTTGTCGTGCACGTAGCCCGATGCCTCCGAGCTAGATCATTGGCTTCGCGTTTTGTTCCATGGGGATATGTTTCAATGTTACTAGCCGAAAGCGTCCATCAATTCTTGGCATTTTTGATAGTAGACCATCAGTGTATCGTTCTGGATTCATATTCTCCGATAACCTGGCGATGACCAACGGTGAATCTCCTATTATCTCAATGGCGTCGGCTTCAACCTCCTTGAGCAACTGTAATCCCTTTAGCACGGCTTCATATTCGGCTTGATTGTTTGTTGCATGGGGTGTGATTGAAAAAGCAAACTCGAAGCTTGCCCCCTTGGAGAGATTATTACTAAGCCGATGCCGCATCCATTGGTGCAAACCGAGCCATCAAAAGTTAAAGTCCAAGGCATGATATCCACGAGTCGATTGAATCGTCTCTATGTTCCACTATGAAATTAGCTATAGCTTGTCCTTTTACTGCCTTGGGTGCCTGGTATCTCAGATCAAACTCCGTTAAGGCAAAAATCCACATCCCAACTCGTCCTTTAGTACTGGAGCCGATAGCATGTATTTTACTACATCGGCTTTGCATATCACGGTGCACTCATTGGATAATAAATAATGCCTCAACTTTGTACATGAAAAATGCACGCAAAGACACAATTTCTCCACCGGTGAATACCTTGTTTCAGCATCTAGAAGTCGTCGGCTAAGATAATTGATAGCCTTCTCCTTCCCATCAATCTCTGAATCAAGGCGAGCGGCGATTTCTCGTCGGCGACAGATATAATTTGAATGACACCCCTTTCGTGGAGAAATTAGGACAGAGGAGAGCTTAGATAACTCGTGATATTGTCCAAGGCTGTTTGCTACTCTGCCCCCCAGTTGAATGCTTGATCGGCCTTAAGCCGAAGCAATGGGGTGAACGCGCTCCATTTTTTCCGACGATTTGCTATGAATCGCCCGATGAAATTGATTTTGCCGATCAACGATTGTAATCCCTTCTTGTCCTTTGGAGGCTGAATCGTCTTGATTGCGTTGATGCTCCTCTACGTGACTTTGATTCCCCTTTCATGAACAAGAAACCCCAAAAATTGTCCAGCCGATACACCAAACGCACATTTTGTAGGGTTCATCTTCAGGCCATAATTTCTTGTTCGCTCCAAAACTTTCCTCAGATCGGCTATGTGGTCTTCTACCTCCTTGGATTTGACATATACGTGGACATGTGTTAGAGAACACATTGTTGGATAGACCCACCATGAGACACTACAGATTTAATGTGCCATTAGTTGGTCTTAGGTAGTGTTGGTACAAAGTCCTTAGACCGAGATCACATGGATTCCAACATGTGTAGTGGCCTACTTTGGGACTACCAAACCCTAATCCGTGCGGTAGTTATAAAACTAGTCTTCGGGTTTGCTATGAAACATGTAGTGGGATGTGAATGATCAAGATGGAATTTGCCCCTCCTTGGAGAGATATCTCTGGGCCCCTCGTGGTAATAGATTATGGAAGTGCATGACCATGCTAATTGATTGACGAGTCAATCAACAGACAGATAATCCAATACGGTTCGAGTGAATGGTTAAGCTATTAAAGGGATGACACACATCTTGCCTATAGCTTAATTGGTATCGTGAGGCAAAGGGATTTGTGTACACATTACAGGTTCAGAGCCGATATTATATTCTTGTATACTATGGTGTCAATATGTGCTGCTAGGCACCGCTATTGACGGTCGACTGAGTTGGACTCGAACGGACGGTCGGCTGAGTTGGACTCAAGCCGACGATCAGCTGAGTTGGACTCTAACCGAAACTGAGTACACCTGAACCTACAGGGTCGCATGCTTAAGGGGATAAGAACAGGCATTCGAGTTGGACTCGGATATGGCTCGATCGGATTGGGATCCAATCGGATAGAGTCCTATGGGCTTACGAAGTCCTGCCGGCCAACTCTATGAGATTCGGATAGGATCCGATTCAAAATAGATTCCCGATGGGCCTCTAGGCCATTCCAACAACTCTATATAAAGGGGTGAGGGGTGGAGAACTGCGGCATGCAATCGCATTGAACCGAATCAATCTAATCACACGCAGCTTCAGAAGTCGGCGAGATCAATCTCCACGGAAACCCTCCCAACCTTCGAGCCAAATCCTAGCCTTCCATCGCGTGCTAGCACACGGGTGTTTGGCGTTCGTCCCCGGACGTGTGGATACGAGTAGAGGTGCTGCTATGTTGCGGTGCTTGTTCGTCGGCTATGAATCGGCTATGGTGGAATCGTGCGCGGTCGGGCGCATCGGAGCGAGGCCCACGAGCACGGTCGGACGACTCGGCGAATCGGCTACTCGGTGAATCGGCTGATTGGTGAATCGGCTGTTCCCAGGAATTGGCTTTCGGCTTGCGGGAATTAGCTGTCGGCAAATCGGCTGTCATCGGCCAGCACTGTTCTGGATCGGATAGCTCCGATTGGCTATTTCCGCTGCATACTCCAATCGGTAATGATCTATCGACCCTTACTTGCAAGTGTTCTGGTTTGCACGGTAGAAAATTTTTCGTTATTAGCTATCGTAGCTTCCGTGTAACCCTCCACGTACAAGGTGCCAATGGCGGGGTTTGCAACCGTCGGCCACCGGAAATACCGCCGCCACATTGCCGCCGCCATACCCGGTCGCCCAACCTCCCCACCGCCTCCCGCGCCTCTATAAAGCAATCCCAAGCGCGACCAAGCATTTCCCTCTCCCAATTGCGCAAATCCAAGCTCCCCATCGTCCCACACCGCAAAACACCGGGCCACCATCGATTCCACCTCTCCGGCCACCAAATACGCCACCTCCACCGCTCGTCGCTCGAATCCACCTCCACCGCCGACTCCGCCGCATCGTGCTGAACCCCGCCACCGCATTTCCCCATTTTCTTGCCACCATTTCCACCGGAAGCCATCACCCTCCCCATGTCCGGTGAGCCTCTCTCTCTCCTCTCTTTTCCCCATTCTCCAGCCGCTCCCGAGCCGCACCCCGCCTCTCCGCCGTGTCATGCGGAGCGCGCGCGTTAGAGCTCCGCTCTAGCTCACGCGCCTCTCGGCCCCGAGCGCGCTGCATCGCTCCCGACCAACCGCCTCGCCCACGCCACCGTCGTATCGAGTGCCGCGCGTCGCCTCCGACCGCCGCCGCCATCGGCCCATCCCACGTGCCCACTCCGTCGCTTTTTGTTGAGCTACTCCTTGCCGCCGTGACCTTCGGGCCCCATGCGCCATTCGTGCCACCGGTCCTGGCTGATCCGCCATCGCCACCCCGCCTTCCTCTTGGCCGTTGGATCGAGTCCGGACCGATCCGAGCCGTCGGTCCCCGTGGCTGCCCGATCCCCATCGAGGCGATCCGGGTCGTCTACGTGGCGGTTGACGTGGCTACTAGCGGTGCCACCACGTCGAGTGCCATATTGGCTTGCCGTCCCCATGGTCGCCGCGTGGTAGCCATGTGGTGGACCATGGTCCGGTCCTGTGTGGACTGGGTCCACCGTCGACCCGTGCGGCGCGCTGCCACGACTGATGTCAGCCCTCGCACCGCTGATGTCAGCAACACCCTTTTTCCTTAAAGATTAACTAAAAATTGTGCAATAAATCATTTTAATTTCAAGAATTCAATTAAATGGTCCAAAACTTCTAAAATTCATATCTAATCCGTACGAACTCCAAATTGGGCCATTCAAATTGCAAAATTAATCTAAAATTGAGCTCTACATGTTTGATTACTTTATACATACTGTTTATTTGGTTTTTATTAGAGTTTTTCCTTGTTTTGCGTGACAGCATGTAGAGTTCTCCATTTTGGAGGTTTCCACCCGCGAAAAGGAGAAGATCGTGCTAAGAAGCAAGGCAAGCCACATTCCTCCTTGACGCATATTGATCCCACTTTATAAAGTTCTAGAATGTAAGGCTTGCTATCGTGCGCCGAAGTGGTAGTAATTAGTTTATGAGGTGTATTTTTCTGTTAAGGTCCTTAATGTATTGCTATATTATATGTGCATAATGTTAGTGATATGCCCTAGAGGCAACATGGAGATGTTGGATCTCATGGTCAATGTTTATGTATAATTGAATAAAGTGTTATTCAGTTCCATGAAATAGATATCTTGTATTGATCAATAAGTACGTGACTTATTTATGAGACTCCTTATGTATGAATCTATTTCTAAACGATCCCTGATCACATGTCACATTGTTGGAACAAATATGATTCTAAGATCGGCATGTTTATTGATTGATGATCATGTCTCATAGATCATGGGTATGGAGATACCAAATCAATATACATGGACATGTGTTAGAGAACATATTGTTGGATAGACCTACCATGAGACACTGTAGGTATTAATGTGACATTAGTTGGTCTCAAGTAGTGTTGGTGCAAAGTCCTTAGACCTGTGATCGTCATGGATTCTGACATGTGTAGTAGCCTACTTTGGGACTGTCAAACACTATTCCGTAACTGGGTAGTTATAAAAGTAGTATTCGGGTTAGCTATGAAACATGGAGTGGGATGTGAATGATCAAGATGAAATTTGCCCCTCCTTTGGAGAGATATCTCTGGGCTCCTCGAGGTAATGGATTATTGAAGTGCATGGCCATGCCAAGTTGATTGAGGAGTCAATCAACAGACAGACAATCCAATACGGTTCGAGTGAATGATTAAGCTATTGAAGGGATGACACACATCTTGCCTATAGCTTAATTGGTATCATGAGGGAAAGGGATTTGTGTACACATTACAGGTTCAGAGCCGATATTATATTTTTGTATACTATGGTGTTAATATGTGTTGCTAGGCGCCGCTATTGACGGTCGACCAAGTTGGACTCGAGTCAAAACCGAGTATACCTGAACCTATAGGGTCGCATGCTTAAGGGGGTAGAACAGACATTTAAGTTGGACTCGGATACGGCTCGATCGGATAGGGATCCGATCGGATAGAGTCCCGATGGGCCTATAGGCCCAGTCGACAACTCTATATATAAAGGGGCGAGGGGTGGAGAGCTGTGTATTGCACTTGAACCGAATCAATCTAATCGCGTGGCTTCAGAAGTCGGCAAGTATGAGATCTCCCAAGCCAAACCGTAGCCATGCATCTTGTGCTAGCACATGGGTGTTAGGCGTTCTATTCCTAGACATGTGGACACCGGTAGAGGCATTGCTACATGCGGTGCTGTTCGGCGACTGCGAATCGGCTGCGACGCATTGGAGCAAGGCGGATGCGGCGGATCGGCAGTGCGAGCGTGGTTCAGCGAATCGGCAAATCGGCTACGACGGATCGGCTGTGGAATTGGCGCATCGGCTGCGGGGAATCGGCTATCGAGTCGACGAATCGGCTATACTCAGGAATCGGCTGTGATTGGCTGGCACTGTTCCGGATCGGATAGCTCCTGATTGGCTATATCCGTTGCACTCCACTCCAATCGGTAACGATCTATCGACCCTTACTTGCAAGTGTTCCTGGTTTGCGCGGTAGAAAAGTTTTGTTATTAGCTATCGTAGTCTCCACGTAACCCTTCACATAAGAAGGAGATTGGTATATGGGACTGTTTTGTAGGAGAGTAGATTAGAAGGGTCTTTATGAAAAAGAGAAGATGGTTTTATTTGTTGGTTTGGGGAAACGTTTGGGGCAACTTTTTCTGCATCTTATGTGTGTGGTTGCGGATGAAAATGGGTCTTCTCTCTTTTTGCTGCTATTTTTGTGTTGGTGCAGCTGCATTTGCTTTTGGTGTTCTTCTTTTTCCCCGGTGTGGGTAGGTATCCCACCCACCGCTGACGCTGATACCCTCTCCCCTTGGTCGATTGTGCTCTTCACAAGGGCGCCGTGGGGAATCTCTAGCCAGCATTGTGAAAAGCCCTGTAAACATTTGATGGGTCCGGTCCCTCCGCCACCGCTAGGGCCGCCACGCTCCCCATGCGTACATCTCAGCACGGGCATTCGGCCCCGACGCCTAATCGTCCCTCACCCTCGACGTTGCTACGGGGGCGGTGGACGTCGGCGCGGCCATCTCGTTCTCCGACGCCGTCACGTGGGTAGGGGTATGGGCCTTCCTGGCGTCGCACAATGCCCAGATCACGATCTCCCTCATCGTAGACCGCGTGCTGCATGACCTGTATGGGCGGCAACTCAAGGGGTGTGAGTCGCCTAGATTGGATCCAGATGGATGGGATTTGGATGGATTCTCAGACGATATGTTCTTCTTTGCTTTGTTGTTGTTCTTTTGATTTTTGGTCTTTTTGGTGTATTGTTTTGCGCCTTGACTATGTGTGGAGGACAGATCTGGGGGTATTGGAACTATACGGGCTGAGATTTTTTGGAGTGTGTTCAGATCTAGGTCTAAACTATGTTTTTTTAGTAGATATGTGATTTGGTGTTTTTTTAGTTGGGTAATCAATGGTTGGACTGGATGTTGTGCTAGGTGTTAATAGTTTTTTCCTTGGGATTCTCTTCGATCTAAATCTGTTCTTGTATGCGATGGGATATCATATATTTTTGCATTATTTTGATATTTTTTAATCGGATTAGGTTGGTTTGGTTTTTCTGTTTCTTTTTCAGGGTGAAGGGGCAGAGTGGAGCGGCAGGTGGTGTGGTGGTGTGAGGAGCTCAGGTTCGATGGAAGTGGATTCGATGAGGACCTGTCAGTTTGTAAGCTATGTTGGTGGTGGAAGCTGTCGATACGATATGTTTTTGTTTACCTTGTTGCTGACGGATTTTATGTTTGCTTAGCTTTGTGTATTGTTTGGTATTATGGCTATTTAGTGATGTTTGATTTGGTGGTGCTGGTACTATGCTGTTCTGGAATTTGCTCAGTGTGTTGGAATGTAGGTTGTAATTATGGTATTTGTCATGGTGAGGTTTAATCTATTCTTTTTGCCTTGTTGGCTTATGCATGGGTGTTTTGGATGTTTTTCATCCTTGTGTGTACATTCTTTTGTTTATGAGTGGTGTTTTTCCCCTGCGGTACTTAGTAATGTAGTTATATTGGAAATGTTGTTGTATTGGCAATGCATAGGTGTGATGGGGTGTTGGGAGCTTTAGTTCATTCGGAGGATTAGCATTAACAGTGCACTTATATAGTTTGGGTTGACATGGGTTTAAAAAATGGGAAAAAGCGCGGTGATATTGAATGGGCTTCTATGGGCCTAGTTAACGTTGGAAGAGGCTGAGGTATGCTCGTATCTTGGGCTGGATGTCAAGCACTGTTGGAACGACCCATTGCCTGCAGTGATGTTGGTGTTTTGATGGATGCGAAATCACTGACTTACCCCAAGGCACCTGTTCGTATTCCGGTGACTATATACCTATAACCGTCTTTTGTACAGTCTATTTGTTTCACTCTCACAGTAACGCCTCTTGTTCTTCCAGTATCTTCTTTTTGCGCTTTTTCTTTGCAGCAGAGGAAACCATGAATCTGCGCAACGGGTTTGAGTACCCTCCCCGTAGTCCATGGCCGTGGCACCGTGTCTCGGCGAGCGAAGGCGAAGAAGAAGCTTGCGGCGGGTGCTAAAGAACCAGAGTGCTCAGGCCAATGGTAATACTGGTGGAGCCGAAAGCGAAGACGGATCCTAATGAGGATGGCACGGTTTCTTCACCACCATCTGCTGCGGCACCTTGTCCAAGCGCGACTGCTGGTGGTGCGACATCTGCCTCCCCGTATCAGGTGCTTTACATTGCGTGTGATGCGTGTGTCCATTCCGCTTCCCGCACTGGAAGATTGTCGTCGTCTGCAGCTGTGCACCCAGAGGTTCTGCCTGGATTTCCCCCTAAACCGAAGTACTAAAGGTTAGTAACTTACATTGTGTTATTTAGGTCAAGTTTTTGTATACTTGGTTTTCGCCTTTAGATAAGGATACATATTTTAGGGTTTTTGAAGGTTTTTCCCCTTGGAAAGAGAAACAACAGTAGGTTTCCTCCCTAACTTTTTTCCTATTTGTTTTTTGGCAGGCGTTCTATGGCACTAACGACAGATAACTGGGAGGATATGAAGTGTGTGCTTCCTTTCTTCTGTTGCTGATGTGTAGAATAGGAATAGGCAGATACTATATATTTTGCCTTTATGATGTTAGGTGGATTCTATATTTCTATATTTGGATATTTTGGTAATGTATGTGGTAGGCGAACTGTAATGGCTTGTATGGCTGGGCCGAAATGATCCTCCTGTCTTTTCGTTCCTTTTTTTGGTGGATGTGAACAATGTGTGAAAGTGGTATGGATCTTTTGGTATCTGTGAAGTTTCTATGGGAAAGATATATGATGTTAATGGTTTGTGAGATATGAATGTTGTTTGTAGTCTGCATGAGATGTGTTTGTAGAGCCTGTAGATTGTGGGTTTTGACACATGTAGGTGTACACTATGTTAGTAGCTTTTAGTAGAAATACCCGTGGGCTGTTGATCTTTAGGAGATTGTGAATTCTATATTTCTATATTTGGATATTTTGGTGACGTATGTGGTAGGTGAACTATAATGGGATGTATGACTGGCTTGAAATGATGCTCCTTTTTTTCCTTTTTTGGTAGCTGTGAACAATGTAGCGAAAGAGGTATGGATTTTTGGGTATCTATGAACTTTTTATGGCAAAGATATATCATGTTAATGGGCTGTTAGAGATGAATATTGTTTGGAGGTTCTATGAAATGTGGTTGCAGAGCTTGTAGGTTGTGGGTTTTCATAATGTTGTGGTAGATTATCTTAGTATCTTTTACCAGAAATAGTTATGGGGTGTTGATGTTTAGGAGATTAAAGGTCCCTGAATTCTGTTTGGTTTGTATGGTGTTATCTTTTGGCTATCATTAATCCTTCTCATTGTAGTGTCTCTTTTAGCTGAATATAAATTCCGTTTCGTTTTATTACATGATATTGTATTATTTTGAAGTGCACTTGAGTTTTTTTTATGAGTTGTACCTTAGGTGATGTTGGTGTTAGGGCTTGTATAAGATGACTGTAGTGCGATGACCATTGACTATGTTGTTATGATATTATTGATAGCAAGTCTATTGGATGAACAATGAAAAGTAATACAACTTATGTAGATCGGTTGTTGCTCATGCGCAGCTTGGTAAGATAGGATAATACTAGGTATTATTTTTTTAATTGTTTCTTTTTAGGATGAGAATGTTTCTAAAGAATTCTCTGGGCTATTTTAAGAGTGGTATAAGTGTCCTATTGCGGTGTTCAATTTTTCCTTCTGTACAAAGAGCTTTATTTGTGTGGATGGGAATCCTTTCTATGTAAGAGAAATATAGAAGTTATGGTGTGGCTCTTGTTTGATTTGGGTACCAATGTTGTTTAGTTTGTTTTTGTGGGGAGCTTGAGGGTGAGAGAGTTCAAGGTTGTACAATTGTAATATTGGGTAATTAGGTCATTATTATAGTGCTTTTGGCTATGTTTTTGAAAGGATTCGTTTATTCTTAGTGGTATATATTGAATGTTAGAAGGCCTAAGTGTTTTTTTCGGGCATCATTTTTTTCACTGCTTAGTTTTGGGATGCTTGTAAGAGTTGCAGCTCAAGAAATATTTTTGTTGTTGTGGAGTATTTAGGTAGTACGGTTGTGGTGATGAGTATTTTTAAGAGGGGTTTAGAATACAGTAGCGTCAATTCATAATAACTGGGCGAAAAAGCAATAACTAAATAATTATTGTTGCCAAAGGTGAAACGTGGTTTTTAAAGTCCTTGTTTGAATGGATGATGAGGACTGTTCTTGCATGGGGTTTGTTGACATGAATTTGTTTGATTGGCCAGTGCGTTGACTGTGGTAAATACTGGTCATGTAAAAATGCCAGTGATTGTGTATATTGTTGTATGTGTGTGTGCAAAAGTATAGTTCTGAAGGCAAGGCAGGTTTACTTTTTTTCAGCCGTGTAATTGTTCTTTCTTGTTGAGTGTGCTGTATTCTCTCTCTTGTGTCTGTGCTGGTTTCTTTTTGCCTCTCTTGCGTCTATGCTGGGCCTTTATGTCTCCAACTGTGTAAATTGTGTCTGCGCTGTATTTTTTTCCTTTTTCTTCCGTCTGCTTTTTTCTGTATGTTTTTTCTCTAGGTTGGGATTAGTGCTATTAGGACATGATGGTTTAGACCTACGCTACGATTTCTGTTGATGCATTAGTGCTATCCATGGATAGTAGTATCATCCAAAGCTCAAAATGAAAAAGTTTAGGTCCCCTCAGTGCTATGGCTGTGTCTGAAAATGAAAAAGTGAATCATTTTGATAGTTTATACACGAAAACGAGCCAAAAATTTAGGAACAAAATAACAAAAAAGTTTACGCTCCCGGTGTTAACACCCAAAATTGGCACTTAGGAATCAAAATAGTAAAGATTGCCAATATTTGGGAATTTGCCGGTTTCTTCGGAGAGGCCGTCGACCGCCGTGTATAGGCCGATCAGACCGGGCGGGGGCCGGTCGACCGAAGGCATATGGCCGGTCTGACCGGTAGAGTCCGAAACCTAGATGACTTCGTCGGTATTCGGGTTTCCTTTGTCCGAAACCTAGAGTCCGAAACATCTCTTTGTAGGTTTGTCCTGAAAACCTTCCGTTTGCTCACGAGACGAGTAGTTATCGATCTATACATCTAAATCAGTTCCGCTAGCCGATTTAATCTACAAAACCCACTTTGTTCTAGCTTTTGCTAGATTGAAGTGGTTGGCGACTCTATACCAAGAACCACCGCAAATCTTTAGGTGAATCGATCGTGCTCGTGCCTTTTGTCAAAAAGGCGCCAACACGATTTTTGGCAACTACGCCGGGGAATACACGACGCCAACTTGGATTCGACGCCGCCATGTCCAAGCGAGCGGCGCAAGACGTGGAGCCATCCAACATTGTCCACATCTCGTTGGACGACTTGGATGGGGAGGCTCGCCAAATAATGGAGGAGCGCATTCGAGCGATCACTCAGGAGGTGCTAGATCAATCTTGCACCAAAACGTGACAAGGCGTCATCATCAAGCCCGGAAGCCCGCTCAAGGTAACTCGTGGTGAGGTAAGCGCTGATCACATCTCTATGCCTATTCAAAAACTTGTTGCTAGTACGGCGGATGAGTCCGTTACCGCCGCCGTGAACAATAAGGTTGAATCCGCTATGGAGGCTTGTTTTAATAGGTTGTTTAAAGCGCACATGAGCGGTAAATCCGGTCTTCCCGCGACCGATTCGCCGCCTACCCCGATTACAGGGGGGAGCCAACCCCGTGTGAACCACATATTTAGTAAAACCGACGGGGCGATTGCCCAAGGCCCCGACGAAAGTAGTTCTGCCGCCTCTCGGGTCGACCGGCCCTACGGCTGGTCGACCAGCCCTTACTACGTCGGTCCGACCAGCCCTACGGCCGGTCCGATCGGCCCATCATATCTCGGTCTCGACCGGCCCGACGGCTGGCCAGGCCTGAACATACGGCGGTCGGACCAGCCCTATGGCTGATCTGACTGGGTCACCTAATGTCGGTCTGACCGGCTCACCTTACATCGGTCAGACCGGCCGTCAGGCCGGCCCACACCCATACTACACCGGTCTGACCGGCGGCTATCTAGCCGGTCAGTGTAACACCCTGAAAATCGAAGGAATTTAAAATCGGAAATTAAAAATCGAAGCTTGCAAAAACTTTTGCTTGTTGCCTTTTGCTCGTGTTTGTTGCGTCTTATTTGCCACTCGGTTGCATGAATTTAGTTGTGAACAATTCCTCTCGGTGTTTGTGAAAACCAAATGATTTGGATTTTCGTCGGTGGGAAAAGTCTCGAAGTCGAAGGTCAAGAAGGTAGAATAAAATCGTAATGAGATGCGGATGCATTAAGATAGGTATTTGAAAAATAAAACATTAATTGATAATTATGAAATATTAGTTAGGAAATAAAATAGACAATAAAATTTTTAGGGATTTATATAAAGCCTCGGAAAATTATTTGAAAGCAAAAATGGTGTTTTATGAATTTGGAAAAAGGGATTTAATTAAATATGGAAATATATATTTGAAAATGAATAATGGTGGTAAAAAGTTTGAAAATATATTTTTAACTAATTTTGGGAATACAATATGTTTATTTGGAACTTATAGAGTGAAGGAAAAATTTGAATTAGAAAATGGAGTGGAAATCGAAAAAGTCGAAAATACACTATTCATTGGTCACCACTTGTTCGACGCCATACAGCCCCCGCCGCACATCGCGCGACCGTACCGCGCCGCGCCGGCCCGGCTCGCCCCACGCGCGCCCGGCCCCGCCCGCGCCATGCGCCGTCGCCGCCACGCGCTAGCCGCCGTACGTGCCCCCGCGCGCGCCACACGCCACGCGCCCGCGCCCGCGCACCCCGCGCCCGACCCGCTCGCCGCGCAGCCGCCGCGCGCCGCGCAGACCCCCGCCGCGCTCACGCTACGTGCCGCCGCCCGAAGCCCGGCCCCATGCGCGCCCACACCCCGTGCGCCCGACCCCGGCCACCCGCGCGCCGCGTGTGCTTTGCCGCACCGCCGCGCCGGCCCCCCTCTTTCCCCTCTGTTTCCCCCACACCGCCGCACCTATATAAGACCTCCCTTTCCCCTCTGTTTCCCCCACACCGCCGCCACCCATCGCCGTTTCCTCGCCGTCTTCCCCGCGCCGTTCCCGCCGCAACCCTAGCCACCAAACGCCGCCGTCGCCGCGAGCCCTACCGCCGTGCATCGGAGCCCCACGCCTCCCCGAGCATCGCCATCGCCGGTAAGCCCGAGCCGCCGCCCCTTCCCCTCGCTTGCGCCGGCCACCGGACGCAACGAGAGAGAAGAGAGAGAGGGAACCCGGTCGAACACCTTGCGGGCTGATGAATAGTGTGCAGAGGAAAAGAAAAAGGAAAAGAAAATAAAAAAAGAAAAGGGAAAAGAAAAATAGAAAAAAATGGGAAAAATTATACAAAACTAGGAAAAATGTTTTGAAAATATTTGAGGGAGAATTTGAGCAAAAATAAATTGTTTTCTTGTAAATTTTTCGGAGCAAATCGGACTTTTTCAGAGATGTTCATTTCGCATTGTTTTAACCCGGATTTTGTTTAATTCTTTTTCGCCATTTACATATGTTTCTCTTTTGTGCTCGAACCTTCAAAACCTCGAGTACAAAACCCTCCCCTCCGTTGATATTTCTAAATCTATTTTCTCAAATAATTACAATCGTCGTTTTGCGAAAACCCTAGGGCATCGACTCGATTTCAAAACTCGGATTTTCCTAGCATCCCTCGTTCTAACCTAAGTAGAATTCTAGGCTAAACGTTTGGAGTCGTTTTCATGATTTTTATGGTTCTTTTCGATCTCTCGATATTTTATTCTAATTGAATTCGATTGATCTTTCGCACGTACGGATAGCACCGAAGAAGCGACCGACTCCGTTGAAGACCCCGCTCAACAAGCGTGCGAGCAAGGCAAGTCATCACACTCTTTGAACATATTGGTCCCAATTGCAAAATGATGTTGTTTTAAACTTTAAACATGCATGCTATACACAAAGAATTACCTATACTTGTTATGCCATGCCTTGTTATTGATTAACTTTAGAATTATTCCTTGTAACCCTCGATGTGATACATACAACCGGAGAATATCTTCGGTAAAATGCTTAGCCATGCTATTCTTAGGTTCATGCATACTCATGATTTTGTGAAGAGCTTTATGCTTGGGCAACTACCTTAGGGAAGGTAGTTGAGATACGGCATGTGGAGACATGAGCGCCACATTGCTATGAGAATGATAAAATGAGTTTTAATGAAACGAAAGTTCCAAATAAATGTTTTAGACTCGGGCGGCTGGATGATTTGGGTGGATTCCTGTTAACACTGGAATTTGGTAACAAGGTCCCTGAGTCCTAAGGAAGCAAGGTGGAATCAGAATCGGCTGAGGTCAGGGGTTGTATCGGCTAAAAGAGTAATCGGCTGCAGGGCTGGTCGGCTGGGAATGGGTTGAATGGAACAGCCGACAGCCGATTCCAAGTTTAAAAGAGATAAGACCGTATCCGATGCAGAAATTTGAAGATAAGTGGGGATTCGGATGTTAATGGTGCGTTTAAAGATATAGCCACCTATGGATAAAGTCCTGTAATGGCAGTTGTATCTGTAAATTAGGAGTTTGTTAAATTGTTAGTTGTAATGGATCTTGTTAGGGATGATATGATGTTTAGATAGAGTCTGAAGTTGTTACGGTATTTGTATTTCGGGTATAAATAGGACTCGAGACCCCGTGTATGAGGATACTTCAATCAATCTAATCTTCGGCGCATCGCCATCCTTTTTCCTTTTGGACAAACACCCTGTTTGGCTCCGGGCTGCATCGTCTCGATCCCCGGACTCAGGTAAATGTTTGTCGTTAGTAGTGAGATTGCTCGTTTCTAATGCTTCGATCGCAATGACACATTTGATTCAGTAGTTTTGTTACGCCATATATAGTGCATGTGAATCAATCCGGTGTTTAGATCTATCTTGCGGTTGACTCATCTTGTCGAGGATGTGTTGTCAGCGATGCTAGATCTAAAGGCTGGTTGGTTCGTATGCAGTATCTACCATCTTACGGAGTGTAAATCGAAAGTGATAGATTGAATGCTTCTTTTGATACTCAATGCTGCATCAACTACTGAACTATTGAGTCGTCTTTAGAGTCGTTGGCAATGTATTCTTTTGGACTTACATTATCTGGGGATAGCGTCGGGGTTTCAGCCGGCCTTATCTGTTTTTATATGTTTCTTTTGATATGATTGTTATCAGATCTACTGTAGGGTTGCAGTTTGTATCTATATTGTGTTTACTTACGCCTTTAATCTAGGAACGTTATGTTTGCGCGAGAATCATTGAAGCATCGGACGGTTGATGATTGCACGGCGTAGCCGATGCGCTTCGCCGCTTGGTTCAAATATGGCCGGGAATAGCATGTGTATGATTATGGATTTCCTCGGCGATACGCGGGAGTTTGACCTAACGCTTAACGGATATTTTTCTTGTATTTTCGCTTGTTGATTGGCGATCAAATCAACGGCACGCTCTACACATTGTAGGCAGCTAGGAAGGACTCGCACCGGAGTCAAGCGGATCTCCCAGGCCAGCGCGTGAGAGAGATTTCTCGTCAACACGCTTCTTGGCACGCCAGTGGGACTATCTTTGTCGGCTCGACTCGGACGAATAGACTCGCCAGCAAGATGGTCGACTCCAAGATCCCGGCATCACACGGGACAATATCGTACCCGTAAAATGGATCAACTATCGGCTGAACAGCAAGCCGAGTATAAGAAGATGGTGGAGGAACTCTAGAACAATTACCTTCAATCCTTCACCCAAACAAGGTCCGGAACGGTCCACCAAAAGTACAAGTTCAGCCTCAACGATACCATCGCGTCCTCGTCGAGTGATGCGAAGGGCAAGCAGAAAGTGGAAGAACCAACTCAAGTGCAGGATGATCAGTCCGTGTACTCTTTGCAAGATCGGATCGACTCGGCCGTCCATCACGCGTTGGTCAACCGAGCGGATCCGGTCAACACCCTCAACAATATGATTTCTCATGTGGTTGATGCCAAGGTGGCCAAGCAGCTGCAAAGGGGTCCTACATATTTCACGGATGGCAAGTTTCCCGACTACGGGACGCTAGTCACCCAAGATCGGCCGCTTCCGTTAATAGCGCAGCCCAACCCACCAGAGGAGCCGCCACTTGAGCCCAAGCGGGACGGCCGTGAAACCAGCGGTCACTATTTTAAACCGACAACAGCCGCTGCCCCAAGGTCAATTCGACATGTTTCACCATAATCGGCAGCCAGAGCTGATTGATCATGGCAGACAGCAGAATATCGGGGGACGACAGCTGTTTCCAGACCCGCCAACGCCACCACCGGAATCCCGGCCGCCACCCGCTGATCATCGTTACCAATACCAAGGGGGTCGTCGGGGTCATCATTACCGACCTCGTACACCTCCACAGCCTGTATCGGCGAGCACGTATGCCGTATGACCCATACGAGCCGATACAGCAAGATAATAGGACCTAGGCCGAACTAATCGCAGACGTCATGCGAGATCAGTTTGGCCTCAAACCAAAAGAATCAGGGAATATGTACCGGTACCCTTACCCGGAGCATTTCGAAAGAATTCCATTACCCAACCGGTACAAAATCCCGGATTTCTCTAAGTTCTCGGGACAGGACAATGTATCTACTTACGAGCATATCAGCCGATTCTTAGCACAATGTGGTGAAGCATCGGCTACTGACCCTTTGAGAGTTCGGCTATTTCCCCTTTCTCTTTCAGGATCAGCCTTCACTTGGTTCTCCTCGTTGCCTTACAACTCGATTCAGAACTGGGCCGATCTTGAGAAACAGTTTCATAGCTATTTTTATTCTGGCAACTATGAAATGAAGTTGTCAGACCTCACCAGCATCAGGCAAAAACATAATGAATCGGTCCAGGACTACATTCGCGTTCCGAGAAATGAGAAACCGATGCTACACTGGTGCTATCGGACGCTCGCCTAGCCGATTTAGCCTTCCATGGTCTGATCGCGCCAATCAGGGAAAGATTCTCTGCGCAGGACTTCGAAAGTCTAGCCCACCTGGCGCAGAGGGTAACGGCCCATGAACAACGTTTCCAAGAAACCAGGAAGGCTGTCAAGACCATAACACAAGTCGTCGTCGACTCAGATTATGGATCCAACGACGACGAAACAGAAGTGGCGGTAGCCGAATGGGCTAAGAACAAGAAGGCCATCGTACGCCAGTGGGCTGCTCAAAACGACTAAAGAAGAGAAATACGATTTTGACATCACTAAAGCCAACAAAATCTTCGACCTACTACTCAAAGAAAAACAAATTCAGTTGCCCGAAAATCATGTGATCCCTTCGTGAAGAGTTGAAAAGAAGAAATACCGCAAGTGGCACAACTCTACATCTCACGCCACGAACGATTGCAAAGTCTTCGGACGGCAGATTCAATCAGCCATCGAGGCCGGGAAGTTGAAGATTGCTGACTCAAGTCGGCCCATGAAAGTAGACAGCAATCTGTTCCCGGTCAACACAGTCCATGCCGGACTCGGACGAACTAATCGGCAGAAGCGTAACAACGTGCGGCTTAGCCGATACGGCAATCAAGGCCGAAATAGGAGAGGGCCGATAGGAAACCCTCTACACAAATCAACATGGTGCGCCCAGTTATCGGATCGGCCGGCCGATAGCCGATCCACGGACGAAGCGAGATACCACCGTCAATACCGGTTTCGGCGTGAAGAAAGCTACGACGAAGTACCTCGCCGGCATGATCCAAGAGTCCAAAGCCGGCGGAACATAGCAAGCCATGACGATCCACATTGGCATTGCGGTTTCTTCAGGCATTGCTGGGAATCCGGCATGAGACTACCAACAATGGAGGACTGCCAGGCATGTAACGACCATCACAGTCATGACGAACACAGGAGCTCGTCAACAACAAGTCCAGTCCGTTTCATTCCCGAGCCGTCCAACTAAACCGGAGACGGCGACCGGTCCACGATCGGCTCGGCCCGGTCCATCAAGACTTCTTCGTCGACGAAAATCAAGATGGGGACGATCGTAACAACGAGGAGGCCGACGAGGAGGGACCGGCCAATCCCCAGTGGTGCCCGTCCGATCTATTTACAAAGACTCAGAAAAGGAGAATTCAGCGGCTTAAGCGTGAAGGGAGAGAGGACGAGGTGGCACAAATGATATACGAACAACGCCGTCGGCTAGGCAAGATCAAGAGACGGTGGGTACCCAAGCAGGAGAACGCTACGGCCACCGAAGAGCAAGGCGGAGAGAGCCCCGCCGACCGAGCCAGAAGGGCAGCCAAAGGGAAAGGTAAAGCTGCCGCATCGGTCAACATGGTATTTGTGTTGCCCGCCGAATTCAGTGCCCCCGAAGCCGACGCAGATACCATTGAAGATGACCCGACAAAACTAATGATCTCCCTAGACCAGGCCATTTTTGACAAGCTGGAAGGAACCGAAAATCGACATCTGAAGCCGTTGTATGTTAAAGGTTTCGTCAACGGTAAGCCAATTTCCAAAATGCTAGTCGATGGAGGAGCGGCAGTCAACCTCATGCCTTACGCAACCTTCAGAAAGCTTGGAAAAGGAGCCGAAGACCTGATCAAAACCAACATGGTCCTCAAGGACTTCGGCGACAACCCATCGAGACCAAAGGCGTTCTCAACGTCGAGCCGACCATCAAGCAACAAAACCGTGCCCACGACGTTTTTTGTCATCGACGGAAGCGGTCTTACAGCCTTGCTCGGAAGGGACTGGATCCACGCTAACTACCGCATCCCTTCTACAATGCACCGAGCCTCATCCAGTGGGACGGTGACAAGATCGAGATTGTGCCAGCCGACAGGTCAGTTAGTATCGTCAGTGCCGATTTGCCGCTTTGGGAAATCAAAGGCATCGAATGTTTATCTTGGAAAGTCTGGCAAGCCAATTTTCTAAACGTGTCCAATTCAACGATACAGCCCATCGGAAGCGACGAGCGCAGCTTGCTGCTTTGAACAAGACATGGTGGAGGGATCCAGCGTGCTCGGCGTAGCCACCACGGATGAAGAGGATGGCAAGTTAGGACAGGGCTTCACATCGACCGATGAGTTAGAGGAGATCGACATCGGATCTGGCGACAAACCAAGGCCGACGTACATTAGTAAAAATTTATCTCCTCTTTGTAGATCCCAACTTATTGAATTATTAAAAGAATATAAAGATTGCTTCACGTGGGAATACTTTGAAATGCCCGGTCTAAGCCGATCGATAGTGGTCCATCAGCTGCCAATCAAGGCAGGATATCGGCCATTCAAACAACCTCCCAGGAGGTTCAAAGCCGACATGTACGATGCAATTAAGGCCGAAATCACTCGGCTATACGACGCAGGGTTCATTCGGCCTTGCCGATATGCCGAATGGGTCTCTAATATCGTCCCGGTATTAAAGAAGAACGGCAAACTTCGAGTATGCATCGATTTCAGAGACCTAAACAAAGCAACTCCAAAAGATGAATACCCAATGCCAATAGCGGACCTGCTTGTCGACGCCGCCTCAGGCCACAAAATCATCAGCTTCATGGACGGCAATGCAGGATACAACAAGATATTCATGGCCGAAGAGGACGTCCATAAAACAGCTTTTGGATGCCCAGGCGCGATCGGCCTCTACGAGTGGGTGGTGATGACGTTCGGCCTAAAGAATGCCGGGGCAACATATCAAAGAGCAATGAACTACGTTTTTCACGACATGATCGGAGCACTAGTAGAGATATACATCGACGATGTCGTCGTCAAATCAAGAGAGATAGAAAGCCACATTGCAGACCTAAGGCAGGTGCTTGAACGGACGAGGAAGTATGGATTGAAGACGAATCCGCTCAAATGTGCGTTTGGCGTGTCGGCCGGGCAGTTCTTAGGATTCCTCGTCCATGAAAGAAGAATCGAAGTAACACCAATGAACATCAACGCAATTAAGACAATTCAACCCCCTACGGATAAAATACAACTCCAATCATTGATCGGAAAGATAAACTTCGTTAGACGGTTCATAGCTAACCTCTCAGAGAAATTGGAACCGTTCACACCATTGCTTCGGCTTAAGGCCGATCAGATATTCACATGGGGGGCAGAGCAACAGAAGGCGTTAGACGACATAAAAAATTATTTAAGCTCTCCCCCAGTTCTAATGCCCCCGCAAAAAGGAAAGCCGTTCAAGCTGTCACTGTCTGCCGATGACAAATCCATCGGCTCTGTCCTAATCCAAGAAGTCGATGGCAAGGAAAGGGCCATGTCCTATCTTAGCCGGTGGTTGCTAGATCCGAGACTAGATATTCACCTGTCGAAAAGCTATGTCTCGTCCCTCTATTTCTCATGCACAAAATTAAGGCACTATCTCGCTGTCCAATGAATGCACCGTAACTTGCAAAGCCGACGTAGTCAAGTACATGCTATCGACTCCAGTGCTCAAAGGGAGGATCGAAAAGTGGATACTTGCGCTGACCGAATTCGATCTGAGGTATCAGGCCCCAAGGGCAGTAAAATGACAGGCCCTGGCCGATCTCATTGTGGAACATGGAAACGACTCAATCGGCTCCGTAGAGATCACGCCTTGGACCCTGACTTTCGACGGCTCAGTATGTACAAGCGGCTGTGGAGTCGGCTTGGTTCTTATCTCACCCAAGGGGGCAAGCTTCGAATTCGGCTTCGCCATCGACCCCCACGTTACGAATAACCAAGCCGAGTATGAAGCCGTCCTCAAGGGGCTACTCCTACTCAGTGAGATGGAGGCTGATGCGGTCGAGATAATGGGGGGCTCGTTGCTCGTCATTAGTCAATTGTCAGGAGAGTATGAGTGCAAAAATGACGCACTAGTAATCTGTCATCAACGGTGCTGGGAATTAATGGAAGGATTTCGGCTAGTAACTTTGAAGCATATTCCCAGGGAGCAGAACACGGAGGCCAATGACCTGGCCCAAAGGGCATCAGGCTACTGGCCGATGCTAAGAGATGTCGACATAGGCATTGCCACCATCACGACCAACGATTGGAGATTTGACGTTTACAGTTACCTCAAAAACCCTTCTCAATCGGCCACAAGGAAGTTACGGTACAAGGCGTTGCGGTATGTGTTGCTCGACGAAGATTTATACTATCGGACAATCGATGGCATACTGCTCAAGTGTTTGAGCGCCGATCAAGCCACAGTGGCCATCGGAGAGGTACACGAAGGAATCTGCGGTACACATCAGTCGGCACACAAAATGAAGTGGCTACTTCGTCGAGCCGGGTATTTCTGGACGACGATGCTAGAAGATTGTTTTAAATACTATAAAGGATGCCAAGACTGTCAAAAATTTGGCACAGTGCAACGAGCTCCGGCGTCGGCCATGAACCCGATCATTAAACCATGGCCTTTCAGAGGATGGGGCATGGACGTGATCGGCCAAATCAATCCACCTTCAAGCAAGGGGCACAAGTTTATACTAGCGGCCACAGATTATTTCACAAAATGGGTAGAAGCAATTCCCTCCGAAAAGTGGATTCTAAAGACGCAATCGAGTTCGTCAAGGAACAAATCATCTACAGGTTCGGCATTCCGCAAACGATAACGACTGACCAAGGGTCCATCTTTGTCTCCGACGAATTCATCCAATTCGCCGACAGCATGGGGATCAAGCTGCTTAACTCTTCGCCGTATTACGCACAAGCCAACGGTCAGGTCGAAGCGTCAAACAAAAGCTTAATCAAACTAATCAAAAGAAAAATATCTGAGCATCCCAAACAATGGCACACCCGATTGGCCGAAGCTTTGTGGGCCTATCGGATGGCATGTCATGGGTCCATCCAAGTTCCGCCATACAAACTGGTCTATGGACATGAAGCGGTACTTCCATGGGAAAGCGTAATCGGCTCAAGACGCATTCAGTTGCAAGACCAACTCACAGCCGATGACTATTACAATCTCATGATAGACGAATCGGAGGATCTTGCCTTATCAAGAATGAGAGACTTAGAAAAAGTGACGAGAGATAAGGAACGGGTAGCCAGGCATTACAATAAAAAGGTCGTCCCTAAATCCTTTGAGGAAAGCGAGCTTGTTTGGAAGCTCATACTCCCAATCGGATCCAGAGATAACAAATTCGGCAAATGGTCGCCGAATTGGGAGGGGCCTTTCAAGGTCCACAAATGCATGTCCAAAGGAGCCTACATGCTGAAAGGGCTAGATGGGGAGGTCTTCGGAAGGGCCCTCAACGGAAAATATCCGAAGAAGTACTACCCGAGCGTGTGGATCAACGCGTAAGTCGGCTATCGCCGCAAAGGGCCGACCCACGACAGCCGGTGCCTTATGGGGCATCGCCATGAGGCATTCGTTTTCCCCTCCCACACCCCATGACCCCCGGCAGCGATCAACATGATTACTATCAACAAGTTTCGTCGACATCGATGCTATCACCAAAACTTGGGGGACATACACCTACGCTACACATGCGTGAGACAATCAGAATTTGCGCATGGCCGGAAAAGCCAACTTTGGACCAATCAAGCCATGGAGTTGAAGAAACCTCAAGTCACAAGGAACCCAGGAACATTACAACGCGTTTTATCTGGAGCCGGCGCAAGGCCGTCTAGGACTACATGTTTGCCGTAAACTCTCTAATGGCCGCTGTGGCTCGCTCAAAAGGCTCGTGGTTTCCATTTCCGGAGCATCCAGATCGGTGCTCCAACCGAGTGACCCCGATGTCGGTAGTGGTGATCAACAACTCGTTGGCAAGTTGGGCCTGCCTCCCCTCTAGCCGGTCGAGGCGCGCAAGCATCGGGTATGCCATGGGAGCAGCAGCCGGAATGCCACCAAGGTGGAAAGCCGGTCGGGCCGCCGAGTGGCGAGCCTCCAACTCCCTAAAGCGCTTCAGCTGCGCCCTCACCCGTCGGTCCTGGTTGACCGACAGCTCGTATGACGTCTCCATGATTCCCTGGATCACCCGAAGCGGGTGCGGCGGCTGCAATGGATTTCGTCCCTGAGTTTTCGAAACTAGAAATCGATAAAAGTAGAAGAATTGAGGTACCACCTGGTTCACCGACGAGCTAGAAGACGCCATGAGAAACCTGGCCGCAGAATCAAAGGACTAGGTGTTTCACTATTGGAAGTTCGTCGCTTTCGGCCGTGAGCTATTGAGAAGAGCCGGGAAGCCCATTTATAGAAAGAAAAGATATGATTCTTGGATATGAAAGGTCGCTGCCAACCCAAGAGTCAAGGAAGTCATTATTAAGGGCGTCGGGAATCGTTGAAAACCAGCGATGGTGCAGGAATGGATGCCTGTCACCCGGGGCTCACGGGTTCTCGGGATACAGATTCGAGAGGATCAGCCTACGAAAATAGGGCGATGCGTAATCGGATATTATCGCCCGATGGCTAGAGAATCGAATAACCAAAAGACGGACGCTAAGTGATTGGGCGCCATTTCGGGGCAAGTTCTAACTAAACGATACGAGCATGTTTGATACAAGCTGTCCGGTTACATCACAAAGCACATGTCAGAGAAACACAAGCCGACCTCGCAGGGTCGGACATTTTGCAATCTTCATTTCTTTAGAAAATCGGCTATCG
This sequence comes from Oryza australiensis, assembly GCA_019925245.2. Taxonomy (NCBI): domain Eukaryota; kingdom Viridiplantae; phylum Streptophyta; class Magnoliopsida; order Poales; family Poaceae; genus Oryza; species Oryza australiensis. Next base: position 111,835 of record JAIFGZ020000742.1, on the reverse strand, counting down.
CCGATAGAGCTGTCAGCCTAACCTGGTCGATCTCGCCGATTGCCCTGAGGTCGTCGGCCTCGGACCCCGTCACCGGCCGAGCGCTTTGCACCAAGCCCCGTAAATGCGCAATGGCCGCCCCGATGCTTCTACGTTCAGCTTCAACCCTGGCCGGCAAATCGGCCATATACTCTTCATGGACATCAATCTCGTTGGTAATCTGAACGAGATCGGCTACCAGCTGATCCCGGCGGGCACGAAGTTGTTCAAGCTTGGCGGCCAGCTCGGTTTTTAGGCGGTCGAAGGTGGTTTTCCAGGCTTTAATGGCGTCTTTGGTCGATTGGATCGCAGCCGCCCGCGCCTGACTCTCACGCCGATCAATGGCTCGCTGCCGGGCTCATTCGTATTTTAGCTGGTAAGCTTCCATGAAGGTCGCCGCGCGCTATGGCTTCGGCTACAGCATCCGGCGCTGGTCTTGGATATCCCGGAATCGTGCGCGTATGGAGCCACAGTCGACCACCAGCGCATCTAACGAGGCGTCCAGTCGGTTGTCGATGTCAGCCAAAGTGGCCTTCAGGTTCGCAGCCGACGCTACAAGCGCTTCCTCGCCAAGCATTATCGGGTTCTCGAACTCCGACAAGTCGGTTGAGGAGATCGCCACGTGCCGCGGAGAAAGTAAGGGTCGAAACATGGCAAAATCAATGGCCGGGCCGGTCAGCACGCGACGCCGCCGCCGGGATTACCGGGCCGCTGGGCCGTTCCCACTGGCCGTCCGGCTTTTCCCGCCGATCATCACGCGCCGCCCCCAACAGCGCGCGTGCATTCACTCGCGCCGGGAGCGGGCGGAAGGGGTCGCGGAAGCCGCAAAAAGGGAAACGGGATTAGCGTACTAACTAATTGACTATTACGAACAAAGGGGTAAGAGCCGGTTACCGGCAGAGCAGACGAGGGGCACGACCGCCGCTTTCTTGAACTACAAGGAACGGACAAATCAGATATAGGTAAACATCGCAAGACCAATGAAGTAAAAACTTACGGGAGGACGTCCTCATCGGCGGGCTTGGGCCGGTGGAGCATCGGTTGGGGCGTTCACCGACTCAGACTCGCCCCGGTTTCGACAATGCTTGGACGGCCGCTCGGCGCCTCTTCGTCTGAAGCGCACGAGGAACCGTTCGACGACCGGATCCAGAGGAGGAGGACTGGTCGGCCAAGACGATCGGTTCTATCTTTTTTGCCCTTTTGGGGGCAGGCGCAGCCGATGAACGCGACGGTGGCGCCGTTTTCCTTTTCGGTGCAATCGGATGACGCACCCCTCGCAATAGAGACGAGAGCTTGGGCGCCCCCCAGCCGATGGCCGACGGAGCAAGACCCCCCGTGTCCAAAACGCCTGTTTTGTATTCGATGGGGCGCCCAGAGACGCTTACCGTCGGCCGCTCCGTTTCTGTTTCCTGCAAAGTCAAAGCACAAATTTTGAATCGGCTGACACGGTCAGTGAATGAATCGTAGGAAGGGAATGATCGGCTGGGAGTAGAAACATACCGAGGGGATCTCGTCCGGCAGGAGCAAGTCAATATAGCAAGACGGCCGTTGGTGAAAAATATGGCATTTAAGTTCCAACCACCATCGGTCGTAAGCGGCGCTTCTTCTTGTCGACAGGGTGATTCTGCCGGCATCGCCGAAGGGGGGACCAGCTATGTCTTGGCCGACCGCTCCTCTGGTCTCGATCTTATCGGCGTAAAAGAAGCCGATGGGAAGCTGCCCGAGTCCAAATTGCCTCGCGGCCGATGTCGGGTAGTAAAATTCATAACTCCGAGCTGTTGATCGGCCTTGATGAACCCCGGTCGGCAGGATGCAGGGAGATAAACAGAAGAAGAACAATTTTCTACACCTTGGACCTGTCGGCTGAATTTAGGTCGTCCCATTTGAAATCGATCGGTAGTTCGAAAGATCCTTGGTCGGAGTAGAAGTACCAGTGCAGCTTGTCGCGGATAACCCATCATAGAAAGCCACGAACCAATCGCCAACAAATTTCACCCGATTGCCTTGAACCTGCATGGGCGGCAATGCTTCCCATAGTTGGTGCATCGCCTGGAGGTGATTTGGTCACCTTCTTCATCTTCGATCGGCTCCAACCTTGGGAATCCGACGTCCCAAAGGGGCCGACCGGCTACGTTTTGGGTGGCCAACACCAACCAGATTTGGAGGAACCACCACGGTCCGCCTGTTGACTCGGGGCATTGGCGGCTATTTTTGTGGTGGCTTGATGCAAGCATTTGATACGTGTAGCCGAGGAGGTATTTTCCCAAGGCGAACTCCGTCCCGTCGGCTAGGATTTTGGCCATTATTTGCCAATTAGCGGTCGGCCCACGCTCGATCCACGTAACACGAATTTTTCTAACCACATCATCGAAAGGCAAGCAGTATTCTCTGGTCCGACTGTTCCGTCTTTCATATTTTAGGCAATGAAGCCACTCCATCCACCGATGGCTTTTGTTTTAAATCGGTGTCGGCCCTTTCGGTTCAAGATGCATGGATTAGCCGATGATTCAATGTCCAGCCCCTTGTCATCCGCACGTCGGCTAGTGTGATGGTCATCGGCCCCGCCTAAAGAGGAAAGCATTGAAACTATCGTTCCAAAAGTAAGCTACACCGATAGGAGGGGTTCATCTTTTTCCATGTTGGCTATGGACAGTTCTAAGCATTGCGCAAGCTTTCTTTCCTCCCATTGGGTGTACTTGGCCGATTGTATTCTCTTGTACCATTCGGTCCAGCCGTGCTCAGACGACGCCAAGCCTTGAAGGTCCCGTTAGTGATATGCCCTAGAGGCAACATGGAGATGTTGGATATCACGTCAATGTTTATGTATAAATGAATAAAGTGTTATTCAGGCCCATGAAATAGACATCTTGTATTGATCAATAAGTACGTGACTTATTTATGAGACTCTATATGTATGAATCTATTTCTAAACGATCCTCGATCATATGTCATATTGTTGGAACAAATATGATTCTAAGATCGGCATGTTTATTGATTGATGATCATGTCTCATAGATCATGGGTATGGAGATACCAAATCAATAAACATGGACATATGTGTTGAAGAACACATTGTTGGATAGACCCACCATGAGACACTACAGAATTAATGTGCCATTAGTTGGTCTCGTAGTGTTGGTACAAAGTCCTTAGACCCGAGATCACCATGGATTCCAACATGTGTAGTAGCCTACTTTGGGACTACCAAACGCTATTCCGTAATCGGGTAGTTATAAAGGTAGTTTTCGGGTTTGCTATGAAACATGGAGTGGGATGTGAGTGATCAAGATGGAATTTGCCCCTCCTTTGGAGAGATATCTCTGGCCCCTCGAGGTAATGGATTATGGAAATGCATGGCCATGCTAAGTTGATTGAGGAGTCAATCAACGCATGATAATCCAATACGGTTCGAGTGAATGGTTAAGCTATTGAAGGGATGGCACACATCTTGCCTATAGCTTAACCGGTATCGTGAGGCAAAGGGATTTGTGTACACATTACAGGTTCGAGCCGATATTATTCTTGTATACTATGGTGTCAATATGTGCCGCTAGGCGCCGTCATGGATGTGACAGTCGGCCGAGTTAGACTCGAGCCGACGATCGGCTAAGTTAGACTATAGCCGAAACCGAGTATACCTGAACCTACAGGTCGCAGCTTAAGGGGATAAGAACAGCATTCGAGTTGGACTCGGATACGGCTCGATCGGATAGGGATCCGATCGGATAGAGTCCTATGGGCTTACGACGTGTGGGCGGCCAACTCTATGAGATACGGATGAGATCCGATTCAAAATAGAGTCCTAATCGGCCACTAGTCCTAGCCGGCCAACTCTATATAAAGGAGGGAGGGGTGGAGAGTTGCGGCATGTCAATTGCATCGCGTGCAATGTAAGTCGCCGAGATCAATCTCCACGGAAACCCTCCCCACTTTCGAGCCAAACCCTAGCCTTGCATCGCGTGCTAGCACACGGGTGTACGGCGTTTGTCCCCGGACGTGTGGATACCGGTAGAGGCGCCGCTACGTTGCGCGCCGTTGATTGGCTTCGGATCGGCTACGGCATCCGTGAATCGGCTGATTGGCGAATCGGCTGTCCCCGGCATCGGCTGCCGGCTTGCGAGAATCAGCTACACTGCTCCTGGACGGATAGCCCCGATTGGTCAAGCCGCACACTCCAATCGGTAACGATCTATCGGCCCTTACTTGCAAGTATTCCTGGTTTGCGCGGTAGAAATTTTTGTTTTCGGCTAGCGTAGCTTCCGCGTAACCCTTCAAAGGGTATCGAGCTAATCTTGCTTAGTTCGGGTTTTAGATTGGATCCGGAACAAGTTTTGCGCACGGGTTGATTTGATCAATCGGTTTTACGGATTCGTTGAGGAGAGTTAATGGTAATTGCGTTCCTTGATAGTGTATCGGAACGGCGTAATGTGATTACGTCGAAGCAATTTCCATATAACTCGGTTTGAGTTCAGTCGCGTTCTGAGATAGCGTTCCTTGATAGTGTATCTCGAATCGGTATAATGTGATTATGTCGAAGCTATCTCGTAGTCCGATCTTGTTATAGGTCGTCTCGATGCCGTAGCTCGCGATAAGTAGAAAACGTTTCTACGCCTAACTTGTTTTTGCAGAGAATGCTTTGAGATGGTATGGCCCTATTGTATGTATGAGATGTATGAGATGCATGTGATGCATGTAATATTCTTTCATATGTGCAATCCCCGTAATATTCTTTCATACGTGCAATGCTTGTAATATTCTTTCACGACCTGCGAGTCGATGTAATCTTCAATTAGAGCTTCTATAGTAGTAGCTTAGTTTGAAGAAATCAAGCATTCGGCACTCGAAAGAACGGTGATGAAGATGGAGATCCCGACACCGCATGGAGATGGAGATCACCATGTGAAGGGGGCCATACTATTTCATGATATTCTACTTGCTTTCATATGTGATATGTTTGTTTGATAGGATAGCATCCCTCACAAAATTAAGTAGTAATGATGCCCTTCCAAATGTTGCACCCGTCACCGTTATGCTCAATGGTGGGTCCGCCAAAGCAGAGTGCCATTCTCTATCATAACACGAGGGGTATATGTCGACATATACATGCAGAGCATTTGGTTTACTTAACAAGGCTATCAAAACAGTTTTGGGCCTTGGGGCATAGGTTGGGGCCGGGGCATGGAGATGCCACACCAACAACAAGAGTCACATAGAGATGTGATTAGCAAGGAGTTGCTTACCGATGTTATTAATCTTCTAGCAAGTGATGCCAAAGCTCACTAGAAAATTAATTAACATGTGGATCTTGACCCAATACGTAACCTAGAGGGAAGGTGGAAAATACGTAATGGGAGTCTAATGTTAAATTGTTTAACAATGGACATAGCATAAACATTGTGCTAAACTTTGCTTTTTCTTTGTAGAATAAATGGCGGCTAATACTACACCCAAAGGCTTTTAATTTGCGATCTATTCTTGAAAAGGAAAAATTAAATGGAACAAACTTTATGGATTGGTATCGCAACTTGAGAATTGTTCTCAAGCAAGAGCGTAAGGAGTACGTTCTTGAAGTACCCTATCCCGAGGATTTGCCAAATAATGCCACCGCAATCGCACGGAGAGCTTACGAGAAGCACACTAATGATGCCCTAGACATAAGTCGTCTCATGCTTGCTACAATGTCCCCCGAGCTTCGTAAGCAATATGAGAGCAAGATGCTCACACTATTATTCGGGATCGTGTGGCATGTTTGAGAACCAAGCTCGGGCCGAGAGGTTCAATACCTCGAAGTCCTTGTTTGCGTGTGCTTGTTGAGGGAATCCCATCGCCAGCATGTGATAAAAATGATTGGCTACATTGAGAGTCCGGAAAAACTAGGTTTTCCCTTAGCCAAGAGTTGGCTACCGATGTGATTCTCCGCCGCTCCCTCCGAGCTTCGAGCCATTCATATTGAATTATCACATGAACAATATGGATAGGAACCTTGGCTGAATTGCATGGGACGCTAAAGACAATGAGGAGAGTATCCAGAAAACGGTCATCATGTGATGATGATGCGAAGGCAAAGCGCAAACCACTGTCAAGAAACTTTGTACCAAGAGGAAGTTAACTCCCGATGAGATCGCGAGTGCCTCCAATGCAAAGAAGGGCAAGAAGGGGTCGGCGGCATCGATGCCGTTTGCTTCTATTGCAAGGAGACAGCCATTGGAAGAGGAACTGCAAGAAGTACATGGAGGATCTCAAAAAGAAGCAAAGTACGACTTCTCCTTCGGTATTAATGTTATAGACATTAATCTTGCTACTTCACCTACTCGACTCTTGGGTATTTGATACCGGATCGTAGCTCATATTTGCAAATCGCTGCGGGAATGAGAAGAAGTAGAGGATTGAGAAGGGGCGAGGTGAACCCGCGCGTCGGCAATGGAGCAAGCGTTGCTACGCTTGCGCGCACGCACCACTTCATCTACCTTCAGTGATTAGTTTTGGAATTGAATAATTGTTATTGTGTTCCAACACTATGTCAAAACGTTATTTCCGCTTCATGTTTGCAAGCGGAAGGATATGATTTTAGATCAATGGACAATGGTTGTTCAATATATCTTAGAGATATGTTCTATTTTCATGCTCCATTAGTGAATGGATTATACGTTTTGAATCTTGAAGCGTCTCCCATCTATAACATTAATACGTAAAGGCAACTCTCTAATGATATAAACCCCACGTTTATCCGGCATTGTCGCTTAGGCCATATAAATAAGAAACGCATGGAGAAGCTCCATAAGGATGGATTGCTTCACTCTTTTGATTTTGAATCATTTGAGACATGTGAGTCTTGTTTACTTGGTAAGATGACAAAGGCACCTTTCACGGGACACGTGAAAGAACAAGTGACTTGTTGGCACTCATACATACCGATGTATGTGGACCAATGAGCTCAACGGCCGAGGTGGTTATCGCACTTCATTACCTTTACCGATGACTTTAGTAGATATGGCTATATCTACTTAATGAGGCATAAGTCCGAATCCTTTGAAAAGTTCAAAGAATTCCGAATGAAGTACAAAATCATTTAGGGAAAACAATCAAGTTTCTACGATCGATCGTGGAGGGGAATACTTGAGCCAAGAGTTTGGTAATCATCCAAAGATTGTGGAATTGTTCCACGCTGACTCCGCCAGAACTCCACAATGGAACGGAGTGTCCGAACGGAGAAATCGCACCTTGTTGGACATGGTGCGGTCGATGATGAGCCAAAGTGATCTTCCGTTATCCTTCGGGGATATGCTCTTGAACACAATGCGCTCACACTAAATAGAGTTCCATCTAAGTCGCTTGAAAAGACACCATATGAGATATGGACAGGCAACCCCTAGTTTGTCTTTTTCTCAAAATTTGGGGATGTGAGGCTTATGTAAAACGTTTACAATCCGACAAGCTCACACCCAAATCGACAAGTGCTTCTTTGTGGGATATCCTAAGGAAACTAAGGTGTATTACTTTTATAATCGGGAACAAGGCAAAGTGTTTGTCGCCCGACATGGTGTCTTCTTGGAGAAAGAGTTTCTTTCAAGAAGGGTTAGTGGGAGCAGGGTGCATCTTGAAGAAGTTCAAGAAACACCGTAAAACGTTTCAGCGACACGAACCACAACAGAGGAACAAAGTGTTGCGCCACCAGCTGTAGATACACCAGCCCCACGGAGGTCCGAAAGATCACGTCGTGCGCCCGATGTACACAGTGTGAACAACGTGATATATTGTTGTTGGACAACGATGAACCTAAGACCTATGAGGAAGCGATGGTGGGACCCGATTCCAACAAGTGGCTTGGAGCCATGAAATCCGAAATAGAATCAATGTACGACAATCAAGTTTGGAACTTGGTTGATCCACCCGATGGTGTCAAAACCATTGAGTGTGAATGGGTTTTTAAGAAAAGGCCGATATGGATGGAAATGTTCACATCTATAAGGCGCGATTGGTGGCGAAAGGTTTTAAACAGATTCAAGGAGTTGATTATGATGAAACCTTCTCGCCCGTCGCAATGCTTAAATCTATTCGGATTATCCTAGCGATTGCTGCATATTTCGATTATGAGATATGGCGATGGATGTCAAAACGGCTTTCCTAAATGGAAACCTAAGCGAGGATGTATACATGATACAACCTCGGGTTTTGTCGATCCGAATCACCTAGAAAGATATGCAAGCTACGTAAATCCATTTATGGATTGAAGCAAGCATCTCGGAGTTGGAATATTTGTTTTGATGAAGTAATCAAAGGGTTTGATTTCATCAAAAATGAAGAAGAGGCCTGTGTTTACAAAAAGGTCAGTGGGAGCGCAATTGTATTTCTAATCTTATATGTGGATGACATATTACCGATTGGAAATGATATCCCTATGCTTGAATCGGTCAAGTCTTCATTGAAAAATAGTTTTTCCATGAAAGACTTAGGGAGGCAGATATATATTGGGCATTCGGATCTATAGAGATAGATCCAAGAGGCTAATTGGATTAAGCCAAAGTACATACATTGACAAGGTGTTGAAAAGGTTCAACATGCATGATTCCAAGAAAGGTTTCTTGCCCATGTCACATGGCATTAATCTTAGCAAGAATCGGTGTCCTTAGACACATGATGAGCGGAATAAGATGGGTATGGTTCCATATGCTTCGGCAATTGGATCCATCATGTATGCCATGCTTTGTACACGCCTGCATGTCTCGTACGCTTTGAGTGCTACGAGCAGATACCGCCGATCCAGTGAAGGTCACTGGATCGCGTAAAGAATATCCTTAAGTACTTGAGAAGAACTAAGGATATGTTCCTAGTCTATGGAGGTGAAGAAGAGCTCGTTGTAAGTGGTTACACCGATGCTAGCTTCCAAACAGACAAGGATGATTATAGATCGCAATCGGGTTCGTGTTCCGCCCGAACGGAGGCGAACCGGAAGAGTTCCAAGCAGATACCGTTGCCGATTCTACAACGGAGGCCGAGTACATTGCCGTTCTGGAAGCCGCAAAGGAGGCCGTTTGGATTAAGAAATTCGTTTCGAGCTTGGTGTGATGACTAGTACGACTGTCCAATGTCTCTCTATTGTGACAATAGTGGAGCCATTGCGCAAGCCAAGGAGCCGAGGTCACATCAAAGTCCAAACACATACTTCGGCGATATCATCTCATCCGCGAAATTGTGGATAGAGGTGATGTCAAGATATGCAAAGTGCACACGGATCTCAACATAGCCGATCCGCCGACAAAACCTCTCCCTCACCGAAGCATGAGGCGCACACAAGAGCAATGGGTATTAGATACTTACATGATTGACTCTAGTGCAAGTGGGAGATTGTTAGTGATATGCCCTAGAGGCAACATGGAGATGTTGGATATCACGTCAATGTTTATGTATTTATGAATAAAGTGTTATTCAGTTGCATGAAATAGACATCTTGTATTGATCGATAAGTACGTGACTTATTTATGAGACTCTTTATGTATGAATCTATTTCTAAACGATCCTCGATCATATGTCATATTGTTGGAACAAATATGATTCTAAGATCGGCATGTTTATTGATTGATGATCATGTCTCATAGATCATAGGTATGAAGATACCAAATCAATAAACATGGACATATGTGTTGAGAACACATTGTTGGATAGACCCACCATGAGACACTACAGAATTAATGTGCCATTAGTTGGTCTCGTAGTGTTGGTACAAAGTCCTTAGACCCGAGATCACCATGGATTTCAACATGTGTAGTAGCCTACTTTGGGACTACCAAACGCTATTCCGTAATCGGGTAGTTATAAAGTTAGTTTTCGGGTTTGCTATGAAACATGGAGTGGGATGTGAGTGATCAAGATGGAATTTGCCCCTCCTTTGGAGAGATATCTCTGGGCCCCTCGAGGTAATGGATTATGGAAATGCATGGCCATGCTAAGTTGATTGAGGAGTCAATCAACAGCGGATATAATCCAATACGGTTCGAGTGAATGGTTAAGCTATTGAAGGGATGGCACACATCTTGCCTATAGCTTAACCGGTATCGTGAGGCAAAGGGATTTGTGTACACATTACAGTTCGAGCCGATATTATATTCTTGTATACTATGGTGTCAATATGTGCTGCTAGGCGCCGCTGTTGACAGTCGGCTGAGTTGGACTCGAGCCGATGGTCGGCTAAGTTAGACTATAGCCGAAACCGAGTATACCTGAACCTCGTGGTCGCACGCTTAAGGGGATAAGAACAGGCATTCGAGTTGGACTCGGATACGGCTCGATCGGATAGGGATCCGATCGGATAGAGTCCTATGGGCTTACGACGTATGGGCAGCCAACTCGTGAGATTCGGATAGGATCCGATTCAAAATAGAGTCCTGATCGGCCACTAGTCCTAGTCGGCCAACTCTATATAAAGGAGGGAGGGGTGGAGAGCTGCGGCACGTCAATTGCATCGCGTGCAACGAAGTCGCCGAGATCAATCTCCACGGAAACCCTCCCCACTTTCGAGCCAAACCCTAGCCTTGCATCGCGTGCTAGCACACGGGTGTACGGCGTTTTGTCCCCGGACGTGTGGATACCGTAGAGGCGCTGCTACGTTGCGCGCTGTTGATCGGCTTCGGATCGGCTACGGCATCTGCGAATCGGCTGATTGGCGAATCGGCGTCCTCGGGTATCGGCGTCGGCTTGCGAGAATCGGCTACACTGCTCCGGATTGGATAGCCCCAATTGGCTATTTCCGCTGCACACTCCAATCGGTAACGATCTATCGGCCCTTACTTGCAAGTGTTCTTGGTTTGCGCGGTAGAAAATTTTTGTTTTCGGCTAGCGTAGCTTCCGCGTAACCCTTCACGAACGCTGCCAAGTGCCATGGTAGTTGGCAACGAAAGCATCATAGAGATCATCCCAAGAATCGATGGAGTTCTCGGGGAGGCCTACGAGCCGATTAAGGCGATCGGTGCCAACATGACCGGGAGGTAGTTTTCCATAACGTTGGCATCGCTGTTTGTTGCTCTGGACATGTAAAGTACAAGCTGGAGCCACATGGTAGGGTCGGTCTTGCCATCGTAGGGGTCGATTCCCGTCGAACGGAAACCTTTGGGCCACGTGGCCCGTCGGAGTTTGGCAGTGAAGGCCACATAGCCATCATGTCGAGACATGATGTCGGGAGCTCCATCAGGAGGTCCATGCATCCGGTCATACTCGTCCTGATGCCGCATCTCCTAGTGCCTCCGATCGGCGGCGCACCACTCGACAACATTGCGGGCGTCAACCCTTTGCGTGATTATCTCACGTAGATCCCCCGTGTATGATCTCCCTTGGTGCTCAGCTGTGCGAGTGCTCATGGAGCGACGGGTCATTCCACCCGAGGTAGCCCCGGTCTTCATGGCCGCGTTCTTGGCAGGACACGGGGAGGACAACTAACCAGCACTCCGCTGTGGCCATGATCTCGAGCGCCGAGCAGTCTCGGAGGGGCGCTCAGACAAGCCTGGGATATTGAGCTGTGCAGTGGCTGCCTGGGTCATGGCCATGGCCTTCCGGACCTCCGGAGAGTCAGGAAGACCATTGAGCGCACGCTCGATGACGACCAGGTTGGCCGCGGGTATCGAAAGACCTGGTGTCCCTCGAACTCCATGGTGAAGTCGGACTCCAGGCGTCGGGCCTACTCGCGCCGTGCAACCTGCCCCGTGTTGCGGGAACGACGCGCGTTGCGATGAGCGTCGGACTCCTGAGAGCTCGTGGCCTCATCGCCAGACACTACTTTCGCCATCATGATGAAGTTGGCGGGCCAGTGGTTACCAGGAATGAACACTGGACCGCGGAACCTCATAGCCGACGCCGTGCGAGAAAGAGAGGTGTGGCGGGCGATCTTACCGGGAATCACCACGCCTGCAAGCGTGGAAGTACATCAATCATCATGCGAGGGCGAAGAAGGCAACCCGTGCAGCGAGGAAGCAGAACACGCGGAGTGGAGCCGATTGGGGTGCTTGACCTGGGTCCACACGCCGTCCGCCCTCTCGGCTACTCCGTGGGCTGCCAAAGGCCCAGGCTACCAAACCCTGGCGGTCATGCGGGTCTTGAGTGCTAAGGCCACCGGGCGCAAAGCCGCGTGCCTAAGCCCCGCCACAACACGATGTGGCACGACCGCACGCTCCAGCTCATCGGAGGCCGTCTAAGAGAGAGTGAGGCAACGGAAGTCATTGGCGCGAAACAACAGGGTGCCGAAGACGAAGGTCATCCCAGCGGGAACGACAAAGTCGGTGGAGAAGGAAATCGCCATCGAATCACCTATGACAAAGAACAGAAGAACAACACCCTTACTTGGCACGCCAACTGTCGATGGGTGGGTCAGCTGTCCTCAAAGGGGGGTGCCCAAAGAGGTGAAAGAGAATGATAGAGAAGCTGTTCCCCGATGGATCCGATGGTCAACTCGAGTGCTGAGACAAGCAAAAGAGTAAAGACAAAGGTGTTAACGCCAGAATTTGGTAAGCCCCAGAGCCCGAATCGGATAAGGTGTCCATCGGCTGATACCGAGTCGGAGAAGGCAAGCCGATGTAGCCGATTCCGATACAACAACATTGGAGACACCATCGAATCAAGATGATGTGCTTCATGAGGATTGCCATATAAGGATAGAGTCCTAAAAATGCAATTGTATCTATTAATTAGGAAGAGTTTGTTAGTTTCCTATTTTATCTTTAGGAAAGTGTATTAGTGTCCAATAAGGACTCAGTTTGTTTCCTTTTTATCTTTAGGAAAGTTCAGATTGTAATCTGTTATAATCTTTGTTAGCCCGTGGGTATAAATATGTAAGCCCAGGGTTCATGTATGACATCTCTCGATCAATACAATTCGGCGCATCGCCATCCTTTACCTTTTCTACTTTATTTATCACCCGACGGGATTTGGCACCCGACGTAGGGCTGCATTGGCCTCGATCTCTGGCGAAGGGGTAAGTCCAATGTTCCGCCGGCCCAGGCAATTGTATTGTCTACGTCGGCGTTGTCCAAGGCTGCATCAGTACATTCGACCTCTTGGATTATTCCAGTTTGGTTAACATGTTTGCCTGCCTATTTATCATATGCATCTATTAATCTAGTCCTGGTATTTCAATTTAGTTCTATCAGTTCTCTCGCTTTAGGGTTTCTACTGATACCGGCTAAATTGTTTACTTGATTAGATCAGCTTAGGCATCTACCACCCTGAAAATCAATCAAGGGCTTGATTGTCTAGATATTGTGTTACTTTTCATATTTAGTGCTGCATCTGTTTAGTTTGACCTACTAAGTCATGATTAGAACCATAATCTCTAGCCTGCCTAGATGTTGCCACTAAGGGTTTCATCGGAATTTCAGCCGATGAGTTATTTGGATATCGCATCGGCTCGCAAGGAATGTACACAAGTTGGATCTAGCCGATTGCAGTAGAGGTTTCATTGGATATTAATCATTTGGATTTAATGACATCGGACCTCCAGCCGATGTGTGTTTTAATCTTTAAATTAGTATCTATTTTATCATGTGATTGCTTGGTGCCATATTACATTGCTATATAATCATGTTATCATCGGTCGATCACCTTTACATAGATGTTTGCTCAGTGTATAGCCGATGGATTAAAACCCTAGCTGCATCAGCTGGCGTAAGTATCTGCTGGGATCGCGTCATCGGCTGATTGGCCGATCGGCTATATTGGTTATTGACGTATTGGCTGATATGCTTTACTTCTGGCTGCTTTGTATATCTTGTCACTGGCAGGATCAAACTGACTGGCACGCCTGCGATTCATCAATTTTAGGACCTACACTGGAGCTAAGCAGATCTCCCGGGCCCGCGTGTTGATTTTTCTCATCAACAACAGGGAATTATACTGGTTCAGCCATCCAGAAGGATAATAGGCCTACGTCTAGTGTTCTTTGTTGGGGTGTATGACGAACAAGAGTTACAAGGAGGAGTTCTTGGGGCTTCAAGCAAGCTGGCCAAGAACAGGGAATGAGAATGCTAGAGTTCGATCCCCCCGACCCCCTCACCCTGCCCTCCCTTTTATAGCTCAAGGGGGCAGTTACACGAGAACTTGGGGGCCAAGGAAGCTATGTCTAATGTGCTAAAAGATGATTACAAACAACATCTGAAAAGTTACAAAACAGTCTACTAGGTCCTATACATTGTGGGCATCTTGTGCTCTCTCTCTCTTGCCTTGGGACCCCTCCACCTGAGATGCCTGTACTGTGCTGTTGGGTGACGTCAGTCTCTGCCGGGGCTGTCCCCTCCCTCTTCCTTCTTGCACGCCAAGTCTTGTCCTGAGGATAGTCGAGATCGGACCGTGGTTGACGGGGTCGAGAGAGGAGAACCAAGGCCGGACTCGGGGAAATGTCGGGACGTCTAACCCCGCAGGAGGGGGTCGGACCATCGACCATGTCCTGAGGACTCTCGGTTTTAACTTCAGTTGGACATAGATTCCTATCCATAGGATATCCCGAGGTGACCCCCCCCCACAGAAACTATATCCAATTATGTGCCTAAAAGCTTCGACAGGATTAGAGAAGAGATAGCGCAATTTATTATCCGCGACATAATACATCCCAAAGAAATGTGTAGATTATAGGGTTAAAGTCCGGGACAGAATAAAATTTTTTGAACATTTTGAAATTAATGTCAAAGACATGTAAATATGTACCACTTATGATATTATTAAATTACAATTTTGTCAAATGTGTTTTATACTTTCAATGTGAAATATGTGAATAATGTATGTGTATGTGTATGTGCACAATCAACCCATGGTTGGTGGGCCCCCGTCGCGTAGCGCCAAAAGGAATAGAGCAGGAGGCCGGTGCATGAACGCCAAGAGATATAATTCGTGCACTCTCTCGCTCCAAAAAAACCTAAACCCTAACCTGATCTAGAGGGGGCGCTTTGAGCGGCGGGAAGTCCACCGACACCACATTGCTGACGCCGATGACATCACCGACAACCCCATGGTGAGTTCATCCATGAAATTCGACGGTGAGTCCGCATCTACCTACTAGATCAGTGCCTAGGGAGAAACCTTAGAACCTAATGTGGAGGGTATCACCTCAGGGTAGTCCATGGAGCGGAGTTAAGAACAGCCAAAGTCGGAATGGTAGTACTCGGGAGGAGATCAAATGCCCGACCTCTTCCTAGGGTCGGGAGCCCCGACCCCCTAGGTTGCTGACTCAATGTCCTACCCGGACTATTGATCATCAGCCCAACCTTCGATCTCCTTGGGTTAGGAGGCTTGCATCATAACGATCGGGAAAAGATAAGCAGGGGACAACCTGACAGAAGATGACGTCACCCGATAGGACTACGCAGAAGGTACCTGCGAAGGGCGGATCCCAAGGCATGGTGGAGCGTGAGATGCCCACGGAGCGCAGGACCCGGGGGGATCTCTATGTACTTTTCAAATGTTGTTTGTACTTGCTTTTTAGCTTTTAGTCTTACCTTTCTTGGTCCCAAGTCCTATAAAAGGGAGGGCAGGACTGCGGGGGAGGGGGATCGATTTCTTGAGAGCTAGGTCTAATCTCTAGAACCCCAAGAACTATCGTCCATTGTAATCTATTTCATATGCCACCCCAACAATGAACACAGGACGTATGCTTGTTATCCTCCGGGAGGGCCGAACCTGTCTAAAATATCTCTGGCTCATTTTCATTCTTGAATCGACCATCGCACCCTTTCGATAGACGTCCCGACCACTCTTTCGCCTCCTTGGGTAGCCCCCTTGGAGGACTACTGACCCTCACCGACAGTTGGCACGCCAGGTAGGGGGTCGTCTTCATCAATCCGAGCAGGGCGATAGTGGTTTCCTAGCCCACTAACTTCATGGCGGAAAGGAGATGCCGAACCGGTGGAATGGGGAGCGCTTGCGCTAATTCAACTCTTCTGCAGATAAGTATTCTAAACTCAACTCTTTCTTTAAATGTCACATACCAAATTCTAGGACTTAATAATTTCTTGCCAAAATAGTTGGAAGCTAACTTTTCCAATTTTGCGAGCCAAAAATTTTCTTTTTTAACTTAGGTGAGACCAACCTAGACCTTTGCATGATTAAAAAGAAAAAAAAATTTGAGAACAAACTAAACTTTATCATTTATAAATTAGGACAAAAGTGCAAACTCATGTGAAAGCATGCATACTATCATAAAACATGTTTTGACTTGAGTCATTCATGTATTTTTGGATTTTTGATATGCATTTCTTAATAGGTCTCATGAATAACAACTAAGATCTAGATAAACAACTAAACCATTAGGGCCTAGTGCTAACTAGAGGAAGTTAACATAGGACCATACACCTTAAAATATATCAACGTTGCTAATATCAAGCCTCACTATTTTAATTTGACCACTCAACTGAAGACGTGTCACAAACATAACATGGAGGTGGATAAATAAATTATCTCATATAGGGAATATTATACCTTGATTACCTCCATAAGCATCCTTCTAACTTAAATCAAACTTAAATCATATAGGGATCTATGCTATAGGAACTGAAATCAAACTTAATAATATCACCTCATGTCAAGAGGGTCAAAAAACGCAATTTTGTCAATAACTAGATGCATCTATGAAGGTGAAACACATATAAAGAGATAAGTCTTGCTAATTATCTAAAATAATTTGTGCAAGATAAAATCATGGGAAAATTCATGTAGGCTATGCTCACCACACGCAACTCACTGTAATTTTGGTCTAATTTAATACCTATATTTGATATCTCAATTAAATCAGTCAATCTAGTTAAAAATTAGATTAACTATAGTTCTTAATCGGCTAAAACCATACCTAACTAAAATATGCATCAAACTGCATGTAATTATATAGAGGAAATAATTTATTCAAATACTAGGTTAATTATCATGAATAAATATAATTTTTCTAGAATTTTTCTCCTTAGTTTGGGTGTCCTAAAAATTCAAACTAGATTCTGAATAGCCTATCTTTGTGTAATTTCTGTGAACAAACCACAAATGATTTTTGTGTGCAACAAAACAAAACTGAATCTAGGTATAAACATCTACCTCCAGTACAAGTTTCACTAATTTATCTAGTCCACATATTAAGTTATGAAACTACGAAAATTAGGTAGAGAAATAATTCCGAAAATTCAAACCCCAAATCAAAACAGTAGCTGCCCATGGTTTTAGACCTGATCTCCTAGGTGGTTTTATCCTCTCTTTCACTGCCATGTGGACCCCAGAAGCCGTGGGACCCACCTGTAAGTTTCACAGAACATGCCAGCTCGCCCTCCACCCCTGGAACGCATGCCACGAGTCCTCACACTTGTCGGAACGCAGGCCCGAGCTCCACCTCACATCAACCGACACCACCAAGCAAAAGTCCAAGTCCTACCTCTCTATCACCCTCATTTGCGTCGTCCAACCCCACTCTCCCTTCCAGAGCCAAGAGAACCGAGAGAAAAAACTCTAGCTGCCTTCCTCACCTTCAATCCCATTGCTGGCCGCCAAAAAGATAGCATCGCAGATCATCATCGAGCCATCATCTTCTCTACTCTTTCCTTGTTCCATACTCTTCTCACCATGCCGAAACAATTCCTTTTTGACCCCATAACATTTTGTGCAGTCAATCGCCGGGAACACCGCAGCGCTCTCGAACGTCCTGGAGCATGCTCTGCGTGACGCCGTCGTGACATCGTTGTTGTCGCCATCAATCTGGACCATGCCAAGCTGACCCACTGAGCCATCGTCTTTGCCTCGACCTCCTCTTCATTTCCCCTTAAAAATCCCGGAGAATGGCACACCGAGGAGGGAGATCGATCTCTTCTTCTCCGGCTCTGATCAACCGCGTCGCCGCCGTGTTTCTCCAATGCAGCCACCTTGCCAGAGCTCGCCAGCCCCTGCAAATAGCTCGGTGAGTCTACTGGTAGCCTTTAGATGCACATGCATGCACCTTTTTGGTCTCTAGCTCCACGTGCACCATCCCTCCAAAAATTGTCGCCATTCGTGCCGCTGCTGCGATCAAATACGATCGGCATCAACCGCATTTATACCACCTAGAGATGAGCAGGAAGCCTGTGCATCATTTTGCTTTTGGTCGTGTGGAGAGATCTGAAGGGTTACGCGGAAGCTACGCTAGCCGAAAACAAAAACTTTTCTACCGCGCAATCCAGGAACACTTGCAAGTAAGGGCCGATAGATCGTTACCGATTGGAGTATGCAGCGGAAATAGCCAATCAGGACTATCCGATCTGAAACTGTGTAGCCGATTCCTGTAAGCCGACAGCCGATTCCTGGGGACAGCCGATTCACCAATCAGCCGATTCGCCGATGTCGCAGCCGATCCGAGTCGCCGACCGCGTTCTCGTTGCCGATCTGCCGCAGTCGCCTCGCTCCGATTGCAGCCGATTCATTGCCGATCAATAGCGCGCAATGTAGCAGCGCCTCTACCGGTATCCACACGTCCGGGAACAGAACGCCAAACACCCTTGTGCTAGCACGCGATGCAAGGCTAGGGTTTGGCTCGAAGGTGGGGAGGGTTTCCGTGGAGATTGATCTCGGTGCAATGCAATTCAACTGATGTGTCGCAGCTCTCCACCCCTCGCCCCTTTATATAGAGTTGGCCTACTGGGACTAGTGACCGATCAGGACTCTATTTTGAATCGGATCTCATCCGAATCTCATAGAGTTGGCCGCCCATACATCGTAAGACCATATGACTCTATACAATCGTATCTCTATCTGATCGAGCCGTATTCGAGTCCAACTCGAATACTTGTTCTTATCCCCTTAAGCGTGCGACCCTACAGGTTCAGGTATACTTGGTTTTGGCTATAGTCTAACTTAGCCGATCGTCGGCTCGAGTCCAACTCAGCCGACCTGTCAATAGCGGCGCCTAGCGCGGATATTGACACCGTAGTATACAAGAATATAATATCGGCTCGAAGCTGTAATGTGTACACAAATCCCTTTGCCTCACGATACCGGTAAGCTATAGGCAAGATGTTTGTCATCCCTTCAATAGCTTAACCGTTCACTCGAACCGTATTGGATTATCTGTCTGTTGATTGACTCCTCAATCAACTTAGCATGGCCATGCATTTCCATAATCCATTACCTCGAGGGGCCTAGAGATATCTCTCCAAAGGAGGGGCAAATTCCATCTTGATCACTCACATCCCACTCCATGTTTCATAGCAAACCCGAAAACTACCTTTATAACTACCCGATTCTGAAATAGCGTTTCGTAGTCCCAAAGTAGGCTACTACACATGTTGGAATCCATGGTGATCTCGGGTCTAAGGAGTTTGTACCAACACTACCGAGACCAACTAATGGCACATTAATTCCTGTAGTGTCTCATGGTGGGTCTATCCAACAATGTGTTCTCTAACACATATGTTCATGTTTATTGATTATGTATCTCCATACCCATGATCTATGAGACATGATCATCAATCAATAAACATGCCGATCTTAGAATCATATTAGTTCCAATAATATGATATATAATCGAGGATCATTTAGAAATAGATTCATACATATAGAGTCTCATAAATAAGTCACGTACTTATTGATCAATACAAGATGTCTATTTCATGGAACTGAATAACACTTTATTCATAAATACATAAACATTGACGTGATATCCAACATCTCCATGTTGCCTCTAGGGCATATCACTAACAATCTCCCACTTGCACTAGAGTCAATAATGCAAGTATCTAATACACATTGCTCTTGTGTGCGCCTCATGCTTTGGCTGAGGGAGAGGTTTTGTCAGTTGATCGGCTATGTTGAGATCCGTGTGCACTTTGCATATCTTGACATCACCTCTGTCCACTATCTCGCGGATGAGATGATATCGCCGAAGTATGTGTTTGGACTTCGATGTGACCTCGGCTCCTTGGCTTGCGCAATGGCTCCACTATTATCACAATAGAGAGACATTGGACCAGTCGTACTAGTCATCACACCAAGCTCGAAACGAATTTCTTGATCCAAACAGCCTACATTGCGGCTTCCGAAGCGGCAATGTACTCACCTCCGTTGTAGAATCGGCAACGGTATCCCGCTTGGAACTCTTCCACGATGCGCCTCCGTTTAGGCGAACACGAACCCAGATTGTGATCTATAATCATCCTTGTCTTTGGAAGCTAGCATCGGTGTAACCACTTACAACGAGCTCTTCTTCACCTCCATAGACTAGGAACATATCCTTAGTTCTTCTCAAGTACTTAAGGATATTCATTACGGCAATCCAGTGACCTTCACTGGATCGATTGGTATCTGCTCGTAGCACTCAAAGCGTACGAGACATCGGGCGTGTACAAAGCATGGCATACATGATGGATCCAATTGCCGAAGCATATGGTACCATACCCATCTTATTCCGCTCATCATGTGTCGAGGACACCGATTCTTGCTCGATTAATACCATGTGACATGGGCAAGAAACCTTTCTTGGAATCATGCATGTTGAACCTTTTCAACACCTTGTCAATGTATGTACATTGGCTTAATCCAATTAGCCTCTTGGATCTATCTCTATAGATCCAAATGCTAATATGTATGCTGCCTCCCTAAGTCTTTCATGGAAAAACTATTTTTCAATGAAGACTTGACGGATTCTAGCATAGGGATATCATTTCCAATCAACAATATGTCATCCACATATAAGATTAGAAATACAATTGCGCTCCCACTGACCTTTTGTAAACACATGCCTCCTCTTCGTTTTTGATGAAACCAAACCCTTTGATTACTTCATCAAAACGAATATTCCAACTCCGAGATGCTTGCTTCAATCCATAAATGGATTTCGTAGCTTGCATATCTTTCCAGGCATGTGGATCGAATAAACCCCGAGGTTGTATCATGTATACATCCTCGCTTAGGTTTCCATTTAGAAAAGTCGTTTTGACATCCATCTGCCATATCTCATAATCGAAATATGCAGCAATCGTTAGGATAATCCGAATATATTTAAGCATTGCGACGGGCAAGAAGGTTTCATCATAATCAACTCCTTGAATCTGTTTAAAACCTTTCGCCACCAATCGCGCCTTATAGATGTGAACATTTCCAACCATATCGGCCTTTTCTTAAAAACCCATTTACACTCAATGGTTTTGACACCATCGAGTGGATCAACCAAGTTCCAAACTTGATTTTCCTACATGGATTCTATTTCGGATTTCATGGCTCCAAGCCACTTGTTGGAATCAGGTCCCACCATCGCTTCCTCATAGGTCTTAGGCTCATCGTTGTCCAACAACAATATATCATGTTGTTCCGCACTGTACTGTCGGGCGCACGACGTGATCTTTCGGACCTCCATGGGGCTTGTGTATCTACAACGGTGGCGCAACAGTTTGCTCCTCTGTCGTGGTTACGTGGTCGCCGAAACATTTTCCGGTGTTTCTTGAACTTCTTCAAGATGTACCCTGCTCCCACTAACCCTTCTTGAAAGAAACTCTTTTCCAAGAAGACACCGTGTCGGGCGACAAACACTTTGCCTTGTTCCCGATTATAAAAGTAATATCCCTTAGTTTCCTTAGGATATCCCACAAAGAAGCACTTGTCGATTTGGGTGTGAGCTTGTCGGTAAACGTTTTACATAAGCTTCGCATCCCCCAATTTTGAGAAAAGACAAACTAGGGGGCTGCCCTGTCCATATCTCATATGGTGTCTTTTCGCGACTTAGATGGAGCTCTATTTAGTGTGAGCGCAATGTTTTTCAAGAGCATATCCCCGGAAGGATAACGGAAGATCACTTTGGATCATCATCGACCATACCATGTCCAACAATGTGCAATTTCTCCGTTCGGACACTCCGTTCCATTGTGGAGTTCTGGCGGAGTCAAGCTGTGGAACAATTCAACAATCTTTAAGATGATTACCAAACTCTTGGCTCAAGTATTCCCTCCACGATCGATCGTAGAAACTTGATTGTTTTCCCTAAATGATTCTGTACTTCATTCTGGAATTCTTTGAACTTTTCAAAGGATTCGGACTTATGCCTCATTAAGTAGATATAACCATATCTACTAAATTCATCGATAAAGGTAATGAAGTACGATAACCACCTCCGGCCGTTGAGCTCATTGGTCCACATACATCGGTATGTACGAGTGCCAACAAGTCACTTTCTCTCTCACGTGTCCCGTGAAAGGTGCCTTTGTCATCTTACCAAGTAAACAAGATTCACATGTCTCAAATGATTCAAAATCAAAAGAGTGAAGCAATCCATCCTTATGGAGCTTCTCCATGCGTTTCGATTTATATGGCCTAAGCGACAATGCCGGATAAACGTGGGGTTTGTATCATTAGAGAGTTGCCTTTCGTATTAATGTTATATATGGGAGACGCTTCAAGATTTAAAACGTATAATCCATTCACCAATGAAGCATGAAAATAGAACATATCTCTGAGATATATTGAACAACCATTGTCCATTGATCTAAAATCATATCCTTCCACTTGCAAACATGAAGTGAAAATTACGTTTTGACATAGTGTTGGAACACAATAACAATTATTTAATTCCAAAACTAATCCCGAAGGTAGATGAAGTGGTACTCGTGTCGACAAGGCTACGTAGCAACGCTTGCTCCATTGTCGACGCGCAGTTCACCTCGCCCTTCTTAAGCCTCTACTTCTTCTCATTCCCTGCAACGATTTGCAAATATGAGCTACGATCCGGTATCAAATACCCAAGAGTCAGTAGGTGAAGTAGCAAGATTAATGTCTATAACATTAATAACTGAAGCAGAAATCGTACTTTGCTTCTTTTTGAGATCCTCCATGTACTTCTTGCAGTTTCTTTTCCAGTGGCCTGTCTCCTTGCAATAGAAGCAAACGGCATCTGATGTCGCCAACCCCTTTTTGCCCTTCTTTGCATTAGAGGCACTCACGATCTCATCAGGAGTTAACTTCCTCTTGGTGCAAAGTTTCTTGACAGGTGGTTTGCGCTTAGCCTTCTGCATCATCATCACATGATGACCATTTTTCTGGATACTCTCCTCAGCTGTCTTTAGTATCCCATGCAATTCAGCCAAGGTTCTATCCATATTGTTCATATGATAATTTAATATGAATGGCTCGAAGCTCGGAGGGAGCGACTAGAGAATCACATCAGTAAGATAAAATATGGCACCTTCTGTACAGGTTATAGCTCTAAACTTTAAATAGATAACTTAGGTGCTAATCACATGACATTGTCTAAGCACTATATATGTATGAAAGTATGTATAAATACCCTCTAGCTCTAAGTAAACCAAAGTAACACTTGATGGACAAGAGAAACCATAGTTCCATCCCTAATTACCAAAAATTAGTACACATAGCTCATATAATAATCTCTAGGTTGATATGTAAAGTTTTTAACATAGAGCACCCCTAAGTTTATAGAATGTATAGCAAAACAATCCAAGCCCCAAAATTATTAACTAAGATTAGGTTGTTTAACCAAATTATTGTAAAATCAAAGTGTGTTTGATCCTTCATTGGTGATGAACAATTGACATCTATGATTATTGGATTGTTGGCTTTGTTATTTGGAGATTATTGGCAAAGTGGTTCGGGACATATTTGGTTTTTTGGACGGTGAATAGTGTACTGTGCACCGGTCGGACCGGGCTTGTGCTGCCGGTCTGACCGGAGATGACCTTGCGGTCGACCGGGTAGGCACCGCGCGACGTCGACCGTCGGCCTGATCCATTGCAGCCGATTTGGTTTTTGTTTTGGTTTCGGGTTGTTTCCTTGTTTACTTCTGGAAGATTCGTGTTTCTATGCGCATGTATGGATGTTTATGCTGATAATGAGTCAAGTTGGAGATAGCTTGTGCTCGGATATGGTTTTCTTTGTTTAATTATGTGCAGGTAATCTTTACGCCTCGGGAAAGTGTAGCCGGTGATCGAGTTGGAGTCAACTTGGAGGTAAGGTGACGTCCAAGATGGAGATCATGCGGGATGCTGAAGGGTAGAGATTGATGCACGTGATTGGTATAGTTTCCATATGACATACGATAGAGATATTGTGTGCGTATGGAATATGATGTTTCAAGATTGGAACGACCAAGATTGTGACGGTTGATTTATGTTAAGTTTGTACTTGTATGGGTAGGTTTCCTAGGGGATTAGGACTTTCTATATGATTTTGATTCGTGGCTTTTGGCTGCGTGTCTTGTGTATAAATAGTGAGGAGAGGCGTGGCCTCTTTGTATCGAATTTTAGAGAGTTTATAGTTGAGATAAATCTAGGGTTTTGAGGTTTGCTCGAAATTGTGTGAGGAGTGCTATTGCTGCACTTGTAAACACAAGAGAGATTTAATAAAGTTCAATCTACTTTGAGAGATCTTTGTGTTGTGTTTTCATTGGGTGCGATGGTCTAATCGGCGGTTAGATCGGTGGCCTCCACCCGGTCAGACCGCGCAGATCATTGCGGTCAGACCGGCGCTCATCGACTCTGCACGGCGATTGGCTACTTCAGGAGAACCGGCTAAGTCCAGGAGATCAGCTACACGGGCGGTCAGATCAGCGCTATTCCGGCAGTCAAACCGGCAAGTTCAGGCGGTCAGACCGGTGCAACACTTTCGGTCAGAGCGCACGCCATTGAGTTGTGAGGGTAAGTCTGATTTCCGCTGAGATTTGTTTTTGGGTGTACCAACCATTCACGCCCCCTCTGGTTGGCTTAGTTTGGGAGTTCGATCCTACAAGTTGTATCAGAGCCTCGTTTTCTTCTTTGGATTTCTATCGATCTAAAGTTTTTTCTGCCATGTCTGATAAATTTTACACTAAGCCGCATGTTTTTGATGGAACCGATTTTGCTTATTTGTGTAGCAAGATGCAATCTTACATCATGGCTCAAGACTATGATGTGTGGCAAAAGGTTGCTATTCCTTATGAGATCCCTAAGGTTATTAATACTGAGGCTTTGAAAACTGAATTTAATAACAATTGCAAAGCTCGTAATATTTTATTGAATGGGATTTCTCGTTCGGATTTTGATTGTGTTTCGCATCTTCAAATAGCAAACGAGATTTGGATTGCTTTGAGAAATTTTCATCAAGGAACTACGAATATAAAAGAACTTCGTCGAGATCTTTTCAAAAAGGAATACATAAAATTTGAGATGAAACCTGCTGAAGCTTTGGATGACTATCTTTTTTTATCGTTAAAAACTAGGGGGGAGGTCCCCACAGTTACGAGGAATATTTTTATAGAAAACTAAAAACAGGGATAGATTTTAAGAGCACAACCTTTAGGAGACCGGACTAGGGAGCCCAGAAACAAACAGCTGATCAAAGTGACTAAGAGACTAAGTGGCGATCCAACGGAGCAAGAAACCAACAAAGCGGCTACCCAGAAGGAGGAGCTAGAAAGCTAGGTGGCTCGGCCGCACGCACACTAAAACCAGCTATGAAACAAGACCGCCCTAGGACAATAGGCTCCTAGACACCTAGGCCCCTAGGCCCGAAGGTCCAACTTAACTGTAGGCATCAAGCCAAGCACAAAAGGAGGCCTTGTCTTGCATTCGAAGTCTAAGTATCTGAAGAGAACATTGTTGTTTGAAATTCATCTTCCATAGTTGAATGGTAGGGATGGATCTTTGAAAGACCTTGTCATTCCTGATCTTCCAAATTCCCCAGGCTGCTATGAGAATAGTTTCTGCAGCGCATGGTAACACAGATGAGGAGATTGCCTGAACCATTCTGTCTTTGATGGAAATGGAGGTGTCCCAGTGTAGATGTATGCTGGACCAGCATTGAACTGCAAACGGGCACGAGAAGAAGAGGTGGTCTGCATTTTCTTCCTCTCTCGTATTGCACATACTACATAGGTTATAGCCCTGAATTTTGATATGTCTTCTTTGCAGCATTGTCTTCCTGTTTAACCTGTCTAGCAGAAGGAGCCAAGCGAAGAATTTTATTCTTGGTAGACATGTTGATTTCCAGATAACCTGAAAACTCTGATGGCTGTCTAAGGAGTTAAAGATATGGTTGTAGAAGCCTCTTGAAGTGTAAGTTTTTCCCCAAATCATCGTCCAATTGTCTGTGGAGTTCACATCATAGGGGAGGTCTTGTAGGAGAGGTTGAAGGAGCTGTAGTTCATTGTGAGCTTGTTCAGATAGCAGCAGGTGAAGTATTGAGTCAAGATCTTCAGCTTCCATGATTTCAGCCACGGATGCATTTCTTTTCTTCGCGAAGGATGCAAGGCAAGAGAAATTCACAGGAATATTCAGATTGTTCCAGTTGTCCATCCAAAAGCTTACTGCGCATCCTTTTCCAATCTGACAGGAGGCCACCATCCTGAAGAGATCATTTAGGTGAAGGATATCTTTCCACCAGAACGAACCCATTTCTCTACACAGATGTGGGACCTTTGTTTGATATATCGGAACCATATTAGATTAACCCAGGGGATGTCTTCATGGTTGTAGAATTTTGCTAGTTGCTTGATTAACATAGCGTCGTTTTGTAAGCGAAGGTTGAGAACCCCTAGGCCACCCTTCTCCTTTGGTCTCGTGACTAGGTTCCAGGCTACAAGATTGCCCCCTTTTTTTTCGATGTTATTTCCCCTCCATAGACATTGTTTTCTTGCTATATCAATGGCCTCAATAATCCCTTTCGGGACTTTGAGGGTGCACATAGCATAAGTTGTAACTGGGGTGATTGCTGAGTTTATCATCTCCAGCCGTCCTGCATAGGTGAGCCAAGATACACATGAGGATAGCTTTCTTTGCATTCTGTCCAGCATAGGTACCCAATCTTCAATTTTTGGCTTAGTTGTTCCAAGGGGTAAGCCCAAGTAGGTAAAAGGCAAAGAGCCCGCCTCACAGCCGAAAGTGTTAGCGAGGTGGTTTAGCTTCTCATTGCTTAGGTTGATGGGGTACAAACTTGTTTTTTTGTAGTTCACTTTGAGACCCGTCGCTGTCTGGATGGCATAAAGAAGATTTTTGAGACAGAAGAGTTGTCTAGCGTCAGCTTGCATGATGATGATAGTGCCATCGGCATATTGGACTACGGGAAGTCCTTCGAGGGCGTGTGATCGGCAAATGAATGAGACCTTCTTGTCTGGCTTTGTTGATTAAGATCTGGATGAGGTCAGCTGCCAGAACAAAAAGTAGGGCAGAGAGTGGATCACCTTGTCTGACGCCTCTCTTGCAGCGGAAAGTTTTTCCGGAAACTCCATTGAGCAGGACTGAAGAAGTCCCAGATGAGAGAATCTCCTGGACCCATTGCAGCCACCTATTTGGGAATCCAAGATTTTGCATCATGGCTAGAATAGCTGAATGCTCAATGGTGTCAAAAGCCTTCTCAAAGTCCAGTTTGAGGATGATTATTTCATTTTTGGAACGATGACATTGGTGAATATATTCAAAAGCACAAGCTACGCAGTCCTGAATTGTCCTTGAACGGATCAAGCCATATTGGTTCTGATGGATTACAGTTTTTGTTACTCCTTGAAGTCTGTCGGATAGGACCTTAGTTATGATTTTTAGGGAAGAGTTGAGCAGGGATATGGGCTGATAATCATTCATTGTCTTAGGGTCATCTTTCTTTGGGATCAGTGTGATGTAGGGGTTATTAATTGGCTGCAAACTCGGCTGGCCTTGTTGAAAAGAGTCATAGAGTCTATAGAAGTCCTGTTTGATGATTGGCCAGCAGGTTTTGAAGAATCTCCCATTAAACCCATCTGGCCCCAGGGCTTTATCTGTTGCCATCGTTTGCACTACTAGATCCAATTCCTCATGCGAGATTGGATGTGCCAAAGGAGCTAATCCCTCTTTTGGTTGTATGAGGCTTGAGAGATCGAAGATCATTTCTGCCATGGAAGAGGATCCCATTCTGCTTTTGAAGGAGGACCAGAGGACTACAGCCTTTTTAGAGTGCTTCTGAACCCATTCACCCTGTTCATTTTTGATCTGGAGAGATTGTATTCTTTCTGTAAGATATGGATGCCATGCTGTGAAAGAATTATGTGCATTCATCTCCAAGCTGTATTCTATTTACAGTGTGCCTATTTCTCCAGTAAATATTCCTCATATGGAGTCAGTGCTGCAGCTTTTTTTAACATAACACTCGAAATACTTTCTGTGTTGAAAAGACATCTTCCTTCTTCTAGCGAATCGAGAAAGGCAATTACAGTGTTGCAGTTTCCGATCAGTAATTTCAGATTGGAAAAGTTTTTGCTCCATGATTTGAGCCCTGCTCTTAGGGTTTTGAACTTCCTCGCTATGTTCTTTATAGCATCTTCCGGGATGGCCGAGTGAGCCCAACAATCTGAAACTATGTTCTTAAAATCCGGCTTCTCAACCCAGAAATTCTCGAAGCGTAAAATGCTTGCCTTGGGAATTTTTGTACCAATCACTACTTTGCAGGGAACATGGTCTGAGACTGTTCTTGCTAGCGGAATAACTTTGGTATCAGGGAAATCTACCGTCCAGTTGATGGAGGAGAAAAACCAATCCAGCTGTTCAAGAAGGGGGTCCATTTGCATATTACTACAAGTATAGGCTCGTCCTTTAATAGGAATTTCAATTAAACCTAGATAACCAATCGCTTCATTAAAGGTGAAAGTGTCCGAGATGTTTCCCCCCGGTTTGTTTCTGTTGGCCAGAGACCGATAGAAATTAAAATCCCCCAAGAAAATCCAGTCATCCCTGTCTTGAATTTCATGGTTCCTAAACCAATTTATGAAGATGGTACGGAGTGGCTCGTCGCAAGGGCCATAGACCACAGTTAAATTCCAAGTTGTGGCCGTTTGGAGGGAAGTAAGGGCAATTGAGATGCCGAAACTCTGCTTGTCAAAACCAGGCCCAAAAACAGGTTTCCCTTCCACAGAACCAGAATTCCACCCGAAGCCCCCACCGAGGGCAAAAAGTCAAAACAATTGAAACTTTTTGGAGCAAAATTTTTGATGTACCTACTATCGAAAATTTCCCTTTTAGTTTCCTGGATGCAAACCACTGAACAAACACTTTCCTCAATTTTGTTCCTAATTGCCTCCCATTTCTCGGGGGCGTTGATTCCTCTGATGTTCTAGCAAAGGATAATCCAATCACGAGTGATCATGGGAAACAAAGAGGAATAGAGAAAGATGAATCTGAGAAGCATAACTAATCAGATTCCCCCCACCAAACCAGTAAACCCTTCGGGCGGTCCCCATGTTAGTGGCACCCCCGTAAAGATCAAGCAGAATTAACAGGCTATGCAAAACAATGGGGTTCAGCAGATCAAAAGTAACAGGTTCCTGAATACTGTGAATAAAGAAGTCCAGCAGAGAACGATGGCAATCAGTCATATTACAGAAATTGTTCATGTCGCAAAAGTCATCAGCACGGCAACCAAGCAGGAAGATAGAGGGGGGGAGAGGATTGCTGGTAGAGACAATAAGGGCCCGCAGCCAGTGAGTACTACATCTCTTGGTTTTCATCATTATTATTCTTGGGGTTCTGCATCAGGTTATCATCAGCGAGATCACTAGGATCTGCTCCACAATCAATTCCACACCCTTGAAGAACCGAGAGATGGACTGGCCCTTCCTTTCCGGTGTTCTCGTCAATTTGGATCACATCAATTTTCCGCTTCTTGGAGGGATTGGCATCAAGTTTGACTGTTGGAAAGAAAAAACCATTGGAATTAATATTTCTTCTTGCACTTCGTCTCACACCGTTATGACGCAAAGGCGTTTGATTATTAAAAATTGACACTTTTGTAGGGAGAGCTAGGGATTTTGTACCCGGTGGGACTTTGTTCTTTTGGCCCGAGTCGGAGATGGTGTAGGGCGAGACTTATGTTGCTCGTGCCTGGGCTGTCTCCGTGCGCGCAGCAACCACCTCCTTGGACATGCGTCCCTTTTTGATCGCCTTGTCCACCATGGGCCACAGTTGAAGGGCAATGGCATCCTTTACCAGGTACCAGGGGACACTTTCCAACCGATGAGCTGAGCTGGGTTGCTGAGCTGAGGAGACCGGTCTCCAATTTAAGGATCTGACATCCAGACGCACCGGTTGGCTTGAAGCTTCTCCAAGCTCAAAAAAGGTGTTGGGAATATCTCTTCTGTCATAAGAGTCCAGGTCGGCACACCGCGTACTGGCTTCCCCCAAACGATCCATCTCTTCAGTGACATCCGGGTAGGTGGCCTCATTAGATGAGGAGTTATCCTGGTCTCCCTCACCGTTCAAGGTCTTGATGAGGTCTTCAATGGGGATGTCAGGACGCTGGGCGCGGAGATAGCGCAAGGAGGAGGAAGAATGATCGAGGTCCCGATAGTGGTGGGGGATGTGCGGGTGCTCGGGGATTTGAGGATCCCATGCAGGCCAATCATTGTTGTTTTCCACATTCCCCCCTTCTCCCTCCATGCCTTGCTCAACTTGCTGTTCATTAACTCCAGGTTGGAGGGTTGCTCGAATTGAGGTTGCTGCCATTGTGGTAGATCGGGTTAGTTGTCCTCCTGGTGGGGGTCACCGCCCATCATATCCAGTTGATCTCCCCCTCCTTGCTGCTCATTTTGCCAATGCGGTGCCGGCGGCGTGGAGTGCCGGAAAGGGGTTTAGGGGTGGATGAGGCTGACCGCCTTGCGGCACTGGGTCTTCGTCCGCTGGGAACTGATCTGGGAACTGCCCATTGAGAATGTAAACTATGAACCGTCCAGGATCTGCCAATACCATTGAAGAGGGAGCCTACCGAGATCACAATACTTCTTGGTACCCTCTCCGGGCACAGGATCAGCATTCTCACCAGGATCCGGGAACGGTTAGCATCCCTGCACCAGTCTAGCAGTCTACCAAAAGGTGCCACCGCTGCTTGCAGGAAGGTGTCGTTCTGGAAATCCAGCGGGAAGGCGAGAAGCATGATCCAGCAAAGACGGGTGTAGCTACAGGACCGGAGGTTGATACCTTCATCATGACGAACAACCCGGATGACATGATCCTGACCCGGGGTGGAAGGGGGAGTTCCGGACTAGCCTTTCCCGTTGTACCACGGTTCTGCGCCTGATTAGACCCAGTCCGAGAGGTGAGAGGTGCACCTCCATCACTCGCACATGTTGATCTTCTTCGAGGAAATTGTAGACAATGTTGAGGGCTTGTCGGAAGAGGTTTGTGTCTTCTGGCATTGGATCCAAGGATACAATGGCGAACTCCTCATGGCCGCGAGGTAGATCCCCTCCCAACGCGACCCTAGTTCTTGCTGGCCGTTCCCATCCTTGTTCAACATGCAAACCACCAATGTGAAATGGCTCTGGGTTCACCGAAAAGTTGGCCATGACGGTAGGGGAAGAACCGTTGCTAGTGCAAAGCGAGGACGGGTTGGGGGTAGAAGCCGAAGCGTTCCTAGATGAAGAGAGCCGAACAACCAGAGAAATTGGAGTAGTAGTTTGGAATTGCTCTCGAGTTGAACCCGGGAGTTGCTGATCGGGGGTGGGGGGTGGGGTTGTGGCCGATGGTTTCCAAGTTGATCCCTTAGGGCACCAAGCTAGGCGAGGGAGAGAGGGAGTAACCCCACCTCTCAGAGATACAATTTTGGACGCCACGTTAGGCGCGGACCTGAGGGATTACAAGATGTGCAACACGCAACCGAGTGCCCAACGAAATTGCATCGGCTGCACCAAGTCCGACCTGGCATTTAAAGGCGATGAGACCAGGCAGGAGGCAAACACTACAAGTTTTTGAAAATAGGGGCACAAGGGTCGGGGAATGTGCAGACTGAGATATGGAGATCTTCTTTGTGCTGCCCGTACTGTTGTCAATAAATGCAGTACTATGATTGTTAACAGCTGACCGTTTCAAGCAAGAACGAAGAACAGTGGAGCCAGCTTGACGAACAAGAGAACCAGATAGAACATTCTGATCTGAACGAGAAGTCCCAATTCCGAAAACAAGTTTGCTAGGGAACAAGCCCGAAGAGGGATCAAGATTAACCTTGAGAGAACCAACGAAAATAGAGGAAGAGTGCTCAGCTAATTTGGATGGAGATCTAAAAGAGCCACTGGCAAACGAAACTTTTTTCAAACTCTTAAAAGACAATTTTTTGGATCTTTTAGATACCACTTTAATCCATTCCTTTTCCTGTTCTAATTCCTAAAGCCGCTTCTCCCTTTCCTAGTTCAGCATTCCATTGTTCCAGAGATGAAAGTAGCAATCAAAGTTATCCATGATGACCCGGCGAAGATTGTGAACATGAAAGCCCACTTGCTTAGAGAAAACCGAGAAGCGGAAATGGTTATTGCTTAAGAAACAAACATGAAAGCTTTCAGCCTTGCCGCCCAAGCAAGCTTGAGGGCAAGAGCCACCGAATCTTCAGAGAGACAAAAAAGATGTCGACGAAAAGTAACCAGCAAAAAGAAGGAGCCCGATGCAGAGCAGAGAGGGTGGTGAACGGGTGACCTGAAGAGGTGACGAACTTCCTCCTGAAAAGCAAGGCCTTTGTCGAAATCCATTTTCTCGACCAAACCCCGAGCGGAACCCATGACATCAGCTCCATACGACCCAGATCAATCAAGGGGAACGCCATGAGAGGGATCTGATGTGGCTCGAAGTTGGAAGCTTGGGCGCCAGAGGTTTGAAAATGGAACAGGGAGGTTTGGAGCCGAGAGGAGGAGAGCCATTGTTCCTGCTGCTGCTAGATCTAAAGGTTGCTCTTGGATGACTATCCTGGTATGTTTAATAAAATTTTGAGTGATCTTGGATCTGTTGATTGTTCTTATGACCCAAATTATCCACAATCTGAGATTTCTCGTCACTTTTTGAATGGTCTTGACATGTCTATTTGGGAGATGAAAGTTACTTCAATTCAAGAATCTGTAAATATGGCTACTTTGACTTTGGATTCTCTTTATACTAAACTCAAAACTCATGAGATGAATATTCTCTTAGAAAATTGATTCCAAGTCTAGTGCTTTGGTTTCTTCTTCTTCAACTTCTTCTAATGTTGCTTCTTCATCAACTCCTAGTGCTCTTGCTTTAATTAATGCCATGTCCGATGAGCAACTCGAGCAATTCGAGGAGGAGGATTTGGCTTTGGCTGCTAACAAACTTTCTCGAGCTATGAACAAAGTCAGGTTCAGGAAAAGAGGAGGACCAGCTCGGTGTTTTGAATGCGGCGCTTTGGATCACGTTCGCTCCAACTGCCCCAAGCTTGGGAGAAGCAAGAAGGAGGACAAGAGCGGAAAGAAGGCGAAGGACGACAAGCCCAAGGGGAAGCGCTCAAAGGAGATGATCAAGAAGGTGCTAAGCCAAGTCTATGCCGCTTTTGAACCACTAAGCGACATAGATTCCGATAGCGAGGAAGAGAAGGGCAAGAACATCTCCGGCATTTGCCTCATGACGCGTGGAGATGAAGATTCTGAAGATGAAGACAATGAGGTAAGCTCACTTGAGGAAGCAATTCTTGTTTTAAGTGCTAAAAATAAAAAATGTGAAAAGATATTTAGAAAACAAGAATTTGTGATTGAGTCTTTGAATGCTGAAATTGCTAGATTAAAATCTCTTATTCCTAATGATGATGGATGCAAAAATTGTGAGGTTTTAATGCTTGAAATTTCAAAAACTAGAGATATCAATGATTCTCATGTTTTGGCTACTAAACCTTGTTTAACTTGTGATGCTAATGAATTAAAATTAAAAGATGCTTTAGCTCGTATTAAGCACATGGAAGACATAGTTAAACAAGATGAGGTAGTTTCTTGCTCTAAATGTCGCAAAAATAAAGATGTCACCATTGGTTGTGAAAATTGTGCAAATCTTGAAAAAGAAGATTCTTATTTGAAAAGTTCTTTGCAAAAATTTTCTGATGGTAAGAAACAACTTAACATGATTTTGCATCAATCTAAAGTGTGTTGCGACAACAGAGGAATAGGTTTTGATGCTCGTGACTATCTCACCAAAAATCCTCCAATTGTTTTGAGAATGACTGAAAATGGTGAGATTTTGACAAAAACTAACGATGTGAAAATAATTTTTAAATCTGCTGGAAATATGCCATCTCTTTCTGTTTATTTAAAAGAAACTAAAACTAATGTTTCAAAACCATCAACCACTAAGGAAAAGTTTTATTGCTCGTTTTGTGGTAGAGATGGTAATCTTGTTGGTTTTTGTTTCAGATTAGCATGAAAACAGAAAAAGGAAACAGAGGTTAATTTTGCAAAATCAAAGTGGCAAAAATTTGGCTTTCCCTCGGGAAGGCCGGTCAGACCGCGGTTGGTCCACCGGTCAGACCAACCGTGGCACCCGGTCATACCGTCGGCACTACCTCGGTTAGACCGGCGATGGCACGCGGTCAGACCGGCAGTACCCCAGCGGTTAGACCGGCCCCGAAGGAATTTTTCTGAAAATTCTAAAACTGTTTTTACAGATGGATATATGCCTATTGGATCTGTTGGTCGTGTATCTTAATATTGGATTCCTAAATTTCTTTTGACTAACACCAGTACTGAGGCTTCGACATCTTCTTTTGCATAGGCGTTGGTGGCGAGGAAGGAGAACGTGTGGATTGTGGACTCTGGTTGTTCGCGGCACATGACCGGAGATAAATATTGGTTCTCCTCCCTCAAGATGGCATCCAAGACTGAATCGATAATCTTTAGAGATGCTTCTACAAGTGCCATTCTCGCTGCCGAATCTGTCAAGGTAAGTGACAAATTTGAATTGAAAGAGGTAGCATTAGTTGAGGATTTAAAGTACAATTTACTTGTGGTGATTCTGTGTTGAACATTTCTCGTTATGGGAGAGTTTGGAAACCCTATTTCTCCTGTTGTAACATGTTTGGTTGCGAAAATCAACAAAAATTTAATGTTTTGGCATCGCAGACTTGGACATGTTGGTTTTGATCATTTGACTAGATTATGTGGTTTGGATCTTGTTCGTGGGTTGCCTAAACTTAAGAAAGATCTTGATTTGGTTTGCGCACCATGTCGTCATGGAAAAATGGTTTCTTCTTCACATACTCCAATTCTTTCTATAATGACGGATGCACCGGGACAGCTTTTACATATGGACACTGTTGATCCAGCTAGAGTGCAATCCATCGGAGGAAAATGGTATGTGTTGGTTGTTGTTGACGATTTTTCTCGATATTCTTGGGTTTTCTTCATGGCAACTAAGGATGAGGCCTCGGTTGAATTGTGAAATTCCTGGCTCTTTGAAAACTATTAGAAGCGATAATGGTGGTGAATTTAAAAATGCTTCTTTTGAACTAAGGCATTGAACATTAATTTTCTTCTCCTCGTGTTCCTCAACAAAATGGTGTTGTTGAAAGAAAAAATCGCTCTTTGGATGAGATGGCTAGAACCATGCTTGATTAGTATCACACTCTTAGAAAATTTTGGGCTGAAGCTATTAACACTGCTTGCTATGATTCTAATCATATTTTCTTGCGATCTAAACTTGGTAAAATGCCTTATGAGCTTCGATTTGGTCGTCAGCCCAAAGTTTTACATTTGCATGTTTTTGGTTGCAAGTGCTTTGTCTTAAAATTAGGAAATTTGGATAAATTTGAATCACGTTCAACCGATGGTTTATTTCTTGGGTACCCCGCACACATTCGTGGCTATCGCGTACTTGTTTTGGAGACTAACAAAATTGTCGAGACTTGCGAAATCACTTTTGATGAGGCTAGTCCCGGTACTAGACAAAAAATTTTAGGTACTTTGCCACAGGTTCAGGGGGAGGATGGTCGTATCTTCGAAGACGAAAGCTACAACGAAGACGACGAGGTTGACCTGACCGGTCAGACCGGCCAAGTGCCGCCTGTCAGACCGGCAGGGGCCGACCACTTCTGATTCAGTGGACTCCAATCAAGGAGATTCGTCGGGGACTACGACTAGCGCAAGTACACAATGTGAAACAACTCTGAGATCACTTCTCCATTGCATATTCAGCGACAACATCCGCCGAAACAAATAATAGGTAATTTACATGAGCGGACTACAAGATCTAAGGTAAACTGCACATGATTTTGCAAATTCTGCTTTTGTAGCTTCTTTTGAACCCAGAGATGTTACTCATGCATTAACTGATGAATCGTGGATTAACGCCATGCATGAAGAACTTGAAAAATTTTGAAAGAAATAAAGTTTGGTCTTTAGTTGAACCACCTTCTGGACATAATATCATTGGAACCAAGTGGGTTTTCAAAAATAAACAAAATGAGGATGGTTTAATTGTTAGAAATAAGGCTAGGCTTGTTGCTCAAGGTTTTACTCAGGTGGAGGGTTTGGATTTTGATGAAACTTTTGCTCCTGTTGCTAGGATTGAAGCACATGGACTTTTGTTAGCTTTTGCTGCTTCAAAAGGTTTTAAATTGTATCATATGGATGTTAAAAGTGCTTTTCTAAATGGCTTTATACATGAGGGAGTTTATGCTAAACAACCACCGGGTTTTGAAAATCCTAATTTTCCCAACCATGTGTTTAAATTGTCAAAAGCTTTGTATGGTTTAAAACAAGCACCTAGAGCACGGTATGATAGACTTAAAAACTTTTTGCTTGAAAAAGGTTTTCAAATGGGAAAGATTGCCAAAACCCTTTTTGTTCTTAAGCATGGTGACAACCAACTTTTCGTTCAGATTTATGTGGATGATATCATCTTTGGTTGTTCAACTCACGCTTTGGTTGTAGAATTTGTTGAGACTATGCGCAGGGAATTTGAGATGAGCATTATGGGTGAATTGTCATACTTTTTGGGATTGCAAATTAAGCAAACACCTCAAGGTACATTTATCCATCAAACAAACTACACCAAAGATCTTTTGCGAAGGTTCAAGATGGAGAGCTGCAAGCCAATCTCTACACCCATTGGTTCTACTGCTGTTCTTGATCCCGATGAAGATGGTGAGGCCGTGGATCAAAAGGAGTATAGAAGCATAATTGGATCTTTGTTGTATCTAACTGTTTCTAGGCCAGACATATAGTTGCTGTGTGTTTGTGTGCACGCTTTCAAGCTTCTCCTCGTGCTTCACATCGTCAAGCGGTCAAGCGAATAATGAGGTATTTGAATCATACACTTGAGTTTGGAATTTGATATTCTACTTCTTCTTCTATTTGCTTAAGTGGATATTCCGATGCTGATTTTGCTGGTTGTAGAATTGATAGAAAAAGTACTAGTGGAACATGTCATTTTCTTGGTACATCATTAATTGCATGGTCCTTTAGGAAACAATCTACTGTAGCTCAATCAACTGCTGAATCTGAATATGTTGGTGCTGCTAGTTGTTGTTCATAGATTTTTTGGCTTATTTCTACTTTGAAAGGTTATGGACTTGCTTTTAAAAAAGTGCCTCTTTATTATGATAATACAAGCGCCATTAACATTGCTAAGAATCATGTTCAACACTCACGCACAAAGCACATTGATATTCACTTTCACTTTTTGCGGGATCATGTTGAGAAGAGGGATGTTGAATTGAAATTTTTGGATACAAAGTTGCAACTTGCTGATATTTTCACTAAACCATTGCATTCTTCTTGCTTTGCTTTTCTTCGAGGAGAGTTGGAAATTATTCATCCTTTTGACATGTTTTGAGGGGGAGATTTGTGCTCTTGTTTTTATCAAGCATATTTGAATGAAGTAAATTGAAAAAAAAGAGCTTTGTCTATACATATTGTATTTTCAAGTGCATGCTAGCAATACTATGAAGATTTATTTGTCACTAGCATAGCTTATATGTGTTCTAGTATTTTTATGTGATCTAGATTTTACTTTTAAGTGAATTAATGCATGACACTTTAATATCACACTTGAATTAAAGAAATATGCAATGTTGATACTAGTGCATGGTTGGATTATAAATGCTTATATATATTATGTTGAATTATTATTTCTCAAATTACTCTAAAATTGCTCATTGTGTAAAGAGAATAAAATGTTATCTATGAGAGAAAAATGAATACCGAATCCTTGGAAACAGTCTTGACGACAAGGACGTATTCGATGTGAGCAAAAATAATGGGTGCCGAATCCTTGTAAACAGTCTTGACGACAAGGACGTACCCGGAATAATTGAGAGAAAAAATATGAGCAACAATTATGGCTCAAATCAATATGAAAAATTTTTCTCTTAAATTATGTGTGCAAAAAGGTAAATTTGAGAAAGAATAAAATCGCAATAGGTATATATATTCGGGTTTATTTTTGAACCTATGTGCTTGTAAAGATGTTGCATTATAAATCGTTTGAATCCATGAATTTTTATTGTGTTATTGATCTTAATTTTAAAATCTTTGATTCATGCTTATACTCTAGTGCATATTTGCTATATAATTGATGAGTTTATCTTCGTATTATTGCAACACATGACATGACTTGCTTTATGTATGGTGCTAAGCTCTTGAACATTCATAACCATAATTCTTATGCTTGATGAAAACATTGTCAAAAGGGGGAGAACAAA
Organism: Oryza australiensis; assembly: GCA_019925245.2. NCBI lineage: Eukaryota > Viridiplantae > Streptophyta > Magnoliopsida > Poales > Poaceae > Oryza > Oryza australiensis. The sequence goes on along the minus strand of JAIFGZ020000742.1, from coordinate 73,438 downwards.
AGTTTGAAAGAAAACACAAGTGCAATTTTTTCAAGTTCAAAGGATTTTCTTTCTTTTCAAAAGGGGGAGAAATTTTCTTTGATTTTGTTGAGCACTCAAATGCTTTTTACCATTTTTGCTTTTAATTTTTTCAAACACCAAAACAACACTTTTTATTTGGTTTGCCAATGTGTTAAAGGGGAAGATTGTAAAATCAAAGTGTGTTTGATTCTTCATTGGTGATGAACAATTGGCATCTGTGATTATTGGATTATTGGTTTTGTTATTTGGAGATTATTGGCAAAGTGGTTCAGGACATATTTTGTTTTTCGGACGGTGAACAGTGTACTGTGCACCGATCGGACCGGGCTTATGCTGCCGGTCTGACCGGAGATGACCTTGCGGTCAAACCGAGCATGCACTGCCGGTCAGACCGGTCGACACAATCCGACTGCAGGCCCATTTGGTTTTGGTTTCGGTTTTAGGTTGTTTCCTTGTTTATTTATGGAAGATTCGTGTTTCTATGTGCATGTATGGTTGTTTATGCTGACAATGAGTCAAGTTGGAGATAGCTTGTGCTTGGATATGGTTTCTTTGTTTAATTATGTGCAGGTAATCTTTACGCCTCGGGAAAGTGTAGCCGGTGATCGAGTTGGAGTCAACTTGGAGATAAGGTGACATCCAAGATGGAGATCATGCGGGATGCTGAAGGGTAGAGATTGATGCACGTGATTGGTAAAGTTTCCATATGGCATACGATGGAGATATTGTGTGCGTATGGAATACGATGTTTCAAGATTGAAAAGACCGAGATTGCGATGGTTGATTTATGTTAAGTTTGTACTTGTATGGGAAGGTTTCCTAGGGATTTAGGACTTTCTATATGAGTTGGATTCGTGGCTTTTGGCTTCGTGTCCTGTGTATAAATAGTGAGGAAAGGCGTGGCCTCTTTGTATTGAATTTAAGAGAGTTTAGAGTTGAGATAAATCTAGGCTTTCGAGGTTTGCTCGAAATTTTGTGAGGAGTGCTGTTGTTGCACTTTGTAGACACAAGAGAGATTTAATAAAGTTTAATCTACTTTGAGAGATCTTTGTGTTGTGTTTTCATCGGATGCGGTGGTCTAATCGGCGGTTAGACCGGCGGCCTCCACCCGGTCAGACCCGCGGATCATTGCGGTCAGACCGGCACTCATCGACTCTGCACAGTGATCAGCTACTTCAGGAGAACCGGCTAAGTCCAGGAGATCGGCTACATGGGCGGTCAGACCGGCGCTATACCAGCGGTCAAACCGGCAAAGTTCAGGCGGTCAGACAGGTGCAACATTTCGGTCAGACCGCACGCCATCAAGTTGTGAGGGTAGGTCTGATTTCCACTGAGATTTGTTTTTGGTTGTACCAACCATTCACCCGCTCTGGTTGACTTAGTTTGGGAGTTTGATCCTACAGTTATTCATTTTATACATCATAAACAAAATGGAAAAAATTTTGGACCTAAACCCCCAAAGCCATGGACACATAAGACTGTGCCTAGAACCCGTTATAAATTATAAAACCTATAAGAAATTCATAGTTACTCCAAAAATTATGAAACCAAATGTGTTAGTCTTAGCAAACACATCTCTACACCACTCAGAAGTCAGATTTAATAAAAATCACTTTGCAGAAATATTTTATAACACTACCTAGGTAATTACTACCATATATAGACATAACTTCTAAAATTCATAACTCACAAATAAAAAGAGATAAAATAAGAATTCTTTCACCTAAATTCATCTTAGTCCAGAACATATCCACTGTGCACAAATCATGCATTTTAGAGCATTTTGGATTTTTCGCATATTTCAGTGTTTAATTTGCATAACGTGTACTTTTTATAGATAATTGCTTAAACGATGAAGAAGTGATTTAGGTGCTAAAAATTTTCCAGTTATAAGGCAAGTCCCACCTCCCTCTCTCTTTGATCACTTTGAACCAATGTTTTGGAGGTTATTGAAAATATTTGCAAATCTCGATGTTGATTGTACACTAATACACTAATAAATTAAAATATTGTTAAACTTGTAGACAAACTCCTATTACTTGCATTATCACCTTAACCCCACATATGTACATATCCTTCATTCCTAACCTTAGGGAAAATATGACTATACCACCTTATATCATAAGTTTTGATGTCGCTAGGGTACTATAATGCTTAGTCATGCTTAGAATGCTCTTCCTCGTCATTATGGGCTCATTACAACCATGAACATTTATTTTTAAATAATCTAGACAGAACTTGAATACTTGTGATTTTGAAAAATAAAATAGTGGAAAACATGGATTTTAGGTTGGGCCTCAAGTGGTACACATATGGTGATTAGTTGTGTACCTATAGGGGGAGAGTGTGCCCAAACCGACCTAAGGATTTCACTCAATGTCAGTTCAATTCATATACAGTACAACCACATGCGCTAGTATGGGAGAGCCCATGCTTAGTAAATTATTTATGGTTTAGCCTTACATTTTGGTAGGCTGGAGAGTATGAGTTTGGATAACTCAAAGAAACTTCCTATTTGCCCCGATGTGGTAGTTTAGGTGACTAAGTCTGTCCAATACAACGGTATTGTGCCACCTAGTAGGTTCCTATCGCGTCCGCCACCACGGCGTTAAGTTTAAGGCGGGGCCATGCCACTTAACGGTTCTATGTCATATTCCAGTATGACTAGTATGGAGGGAAGACGTATCGTGCTGGTGTAAGGCTAAATCATGAATTTTTGAACGGCTTTGTTGTGTGTAATAAATCAGATACTTATGTATTGCGTGACATGCTATGCATGATTATTATTTCACATCATGTGGGTAAAGTGTACAAACTCTGCAGAGTTAAAACTAATCGATTAGCCGTGCTCACGGTCATGAGCAGCGTGTGAATATGTATTGAGTATAGACTTGTGTTTATTGATCTAAATGCTGAAATTTACCTTCAAATTATGTTGAGTTTTGTGAAAGATCTCCTCGCTGCCATGGATGGCAATGAGATGTATATTTATACATGATTAATGGCTACTTTGATGCCAATATTCTAAGAACTTGCTTGCTGAAATTACATTTGAAAGCAAATCTGATTTGAAAGTGTTTTATGCAAATAAAACTTGCTTTATGCTAAAATGAATCATATCATGTCTTTCTTGATTATATGCCCTATATGTAGAGTGTTAGGCTTGCCTTGGTGCTAGCCAGTACATTATTTCTAATAATGTACTGACTCTTGCCGATTGGATTATCCCTGCTTGCAGGTATAGACATAGTCCTTGAGTGATGCCGGTTTTCGATTCGCTTCTTCTAGGACTTGAACTTAACAGGGTAAACCCCTAGTCGGTGTGCTTGAGGATTGGGTAGTCAAGCTTCCGCTGTTCTCTGATATTTATATATTTATCTGCCCGATCGACCTATATAATTATTAAGTTGATGTAAGCCTGTAATTTCCTTTCATCTTAAATGTATTAGTTATGTATGTCCATGCTTAAGATGAAAGTGTGCATCTAGGGCACATCCTGGGAACTAGATACACATGAGTATGAGTTAAGAATATTTGAGATGTTGTAGATCTTTAGCCATTTATGTCAAGTCTCCTAAATGTGTAACACATCTGGTCGCCGCCTTCGAGTGGTTTGACGGGCACATCTCAAGCTGAAGTTGACTAGCAGGCTAAAGGCCCAGCAATGTCTTCAATATTCTTCTCTCAAGGCTCCGGATGTTTCATTATGATTGTGAATGACTTGAATTATTCTCTTCATTCCTCAATTATGATGAAAGGTCAGGACGGCCTACGACATTAAAGCATTTATGTTTCACAGGAACCATGCCTTCAATTATTTCTCGTTCTTCGTTTCCTCTTCCTCCCGAACCCCTTGGTAGCCCACGCACGCTCAATAACTATTTTTCTATGCCCATTATCTGCCGTGAGCCATGCATCCCCGACCAGCTATGGTCGGGGTTCCCCGGAAGGAAGTCTATTGAGTATGCTCTAACTACTCGGTGGCTCGGTAGCCTCCCCGAGGACTCGTTCACAGTCTATCCACCTAAACACGAGGGTCGCCCTGTGACGCTCTTCGGTGTAAGGGCACGCTCCCTACTGAGGTAGCCTAGGGCCAAGACTATTCGTGGATTAGCAAGATGTTTTGCATAAGAGCTCGAGAGTTCTGCCATCTATCTCTTAATCTCTCTGTTAGCCTATTCACTGCATAAACGACTAAGTTTTTCTAGCTTGACTTGGGGATCTCTCGGACCCGATCTGTCAAGGCCCCAACATGCTCAGACATGATGGTTAGACACGCAATGAATAGAAGTTAAAATGAAAAGCTTTCTTCACAAAACTAAAATTTGATCTCCTTCCACGAGCAGAAGTTAAAAAGCTTTTCATAACAAATGTTAAAGTTATAACTTCGTGATCTGTGGAACGAGACTAACTCTTCTTGTCTACGTTATCCTAGGTACTTGGCTATTTAATCATAAGTGCATCTTAGATACAATTTTTCGGCCGTTGGCTCGACATCAGCATAGATGCTCGGGACGTCGGCCCCCGAAACGCCGACTGGCCAGTCGTCGGCTACCGCCTCGATCTTGGTGCGAGGATACAATTCGTCGCTAACCGAATGTAGTCTCGGAGGCGCTTCGGTCCTTCGAGAAGCCGCTCCATGAAGGTGCGAAGGGTTACGCGGAGGCTACGCTAGCCGAAAACAAAAACTTTTAACCGCGCAAACAAGGAACACTTGCAAGTAAGGGCCGATAGATTGTTACCGATTGGAGTGTGCAGAAACAGACCAATCGTGGCTATCCGATCTGAACTGTGGCTGGCCGATGACACGATTCCGGGACAACCGATTCACCAATCAGCCGATTCGCAGATGTCGTAGCCGATCCGAGTCGTCCGATGTGTTCTCGCGCCTCGCTCGGATGCGCTCGACCACGGCCGATGCGCGGCACGCCTTGCTCAGAGTGCTACGGCCGATGAGCAGGCGCGCAACGTAGCAGGCGCCTCTATCGGTATCCACACGTCCGGGGACGAACGCCAAACACCCGTGTGCTAGCACGCGATGCAAGGCTAGGGTTTTGGCTCGAAAGTGGGGAGGTTTCCGTGGAGATTGATTTGGTATCTCCATACCCATGATCCATGAGACATGATCATCAATCAATAAACATGCCGATCTTAGAATCATATTAGTTCCAATAATATGATATATGATCGAGGATCATTTAGAAATAGATTCATACATATAGAGTCTCATAAATAAGTCACGTACTTATTGATCAATACAAGATGTCTATTTCATGGAACCGAATAACACTTTATTCATAAATACATAAACATTGACGTGATATCCAACATCTCCATGTTGCCTCTAGGGCATATCACTAACAATCTCTCACTTGCACTAGAGTCAATCATGTAAGTATCTAATACCCCTTGCTCTTGTGTGCGCCTCATGCTTCGGTGAGGAGAGGTTTTGTCGGCGGATCGGCTATGTTGAGATCCGTGTGCACTTTGCATATCTTTACATCACCTCTGTCCACTATCTCGCGGATGAGATGATATCGCCGAGTATGTGTTTGGACTTCGATGTGACCTCGGCTCCTTGGCTTGCGCAATGGCCCCACTATTATCACAATAGAGAGACATTGGACCAGTCGTACTAGTCATTACACCAAGCTCGAAACGAATTTCTTGATCCAAACAGCCTCCTTTGCGGCTTCCGAAGCAGCAATGTACTCGGCCTCCGTTGTAGAATCAGCAACGGTATCCCGCTTGGAACTCTTCCACTGACTGCGCTCCGTTCGGGCGAAACACGAACCCGATTGCGATCTATAATCATCTGGAAGCTAGCATCGGTGTAACCACTTACAACGAGCTTTTCTTCACCTCCATAGACTAGGAACATATCCTTAGTTCTTCTCAAGTACTTAAGGATATTCTTTACGGCAGATCCAGTGACCTTCACTGGATGCATGCAGTATCTGCTCGTAGCACTCAAAGCGTACGAGACATCGGGCGTTTACAAAGCATGGCATACATGATGGATCCAATTGCCGAAGCATATGGAACCATACCCATCTTATTCCGCTCATCATGTGTCCGAGGACACGATTCTTGCTAAGATTAATGCCATGTGACATGGGCAAGAAACCTTTCTTGGAATCATGCATGTTGAACCTTTTCAACACCTTGTCAATGTATGTACATTGGCTTAATCCAATTAGCCTCTTGGATCTATCTCTATAGATCCAAATGCCCAATATGTATGCTTGCCTCCCTAAGTCTTTCATGGAAAAACTATTTTTCAATGAAGACTTGACGGATTCTAGCATAGGGATATCATTTCCAATCAACAATATGTCATCCACATATAAGATTAGAAATACAATTGCACTCCCACGACCTTTTTGTAAACACAGGCCTCTTCTTCGTTTTTGATGAAACCAAACCCTTTGATTACTTCATCAAAATGAATATTCCAACTCCGAGATGCTTGCTTCAATCCATAAATGGATTTCGTAGCTTGCATATCTTTCCGAGCGATTCGGATCGACAAAACCCCGAGGTTGTATCATGTATACATCCTCGCTTAGGTTTCCATTTAGGTAAGCCGTTTTGACATCCATCTGCCATATCTCATAATCGAAATATGCAGCAATCGCTAGGATAATCCGAATAGATTTAAGCATTGCGACGGGCGAGAAGGTTTCATCATAATCAACTCCTTGAATCTGTTTAAAACCTTTCGCCACCAATCGCGCCTTATAGATGTGAACATTTCCATCCATATCGGCCTTTTCTTAAAAACCCATTTACACTCAATGGTTTTGACACCATCGGATGGATCAACCAAGTTCCAAACTTGATTGTCGTACATGGATTCTATTTCGGATTTCATGGCTCCAAGCCACTTGTTGGAATCGGGTCCCACCATCGCTTCCTCATAGGTCTTAGGCTCTTCGTTGTCCAACAACAATATATCATGTTGTTCCGCACTTGTACTGTCGGCGCACGACGTGATCTTTCGGACCTCCGTGGGGCCGGTGTTTCTACAACCGATGGTGCAACACTTTGCTCCTCCCGTTGTGGTTACGTGGTCGCCGAGACATTTTCGGTGTTTCTTGAACTTCTTCAAGATGCACCCTGCTCCCACTAACCCTTCTTGAAAGAAACTCTTTCTCCAAGAAGACACCGTGTCGGGCGACAAACACTTTGCCTTGTTCCCGATTATAAAAGTAATATCCCTTAGTTTCCTTAGGATATCCCACAAAGAAGCACTTGTCGATTTGGGTGTGAGCTTGTCGATGTAAAAGTTTTACATAAGCTTCGCATCCCCAAATTTTGAGAAAAGACAAACTAGGGGTTGCCTGTCCATATCTCATATGGTGTCTTTTCAATTGACTTAGATGGACCTCTATTTAGTGTGAGCGCAATTGTTTCAAGAGCATATCCCCGAAGGATAACGGAAGATTACTTTGGCTCATCATCGACCGCACCATGTCCAACAAGGTGCGATTTCTCTCTTCGGACACTCGTTCCATTGTGGAGTTCTGGCGGAGTCAACGTGGAACAATTCCACAATCTTTCGATGATTACCAAACTCTTGGCTCAAGTATTCCCTCCATGATCGATCGTAGAAACTTGATTGTTTTCCCTAAATGATTCTGTACTTCATTCTGGAATTCTTTGAACTTTTCAAAGGATTCGGACTTATGCCTCATTAAGTAGATATAACCATATCTACTAAAGTCATCGAAGGTAATGAAGTACGATAACCACCTCTAGCCGTTGAGCTCATTGTTCCACATACATCGGTATGTACGAGTGCCAACAAGTCACTTGCTCTCTCACCGTGTCCCGCGAAAGGTGCCTTTGTCATCTTACCAAGTAAACAAGATTCACATGTCTCAAATGATTCAAAATCAAAAGAGTGAAGCAATCCATCCTTATGGAGCTTCTCGATGCGTTTCTTATTTATATGGCCTAAGCGACAATGCCGGATAAACGTGGGGTTTATATCATTAGAGAGTTGTCTTTCTGTCTTAATGTTATAGATGGGAGACGCTTCAAGATTCAAAACGTATAATCCATTCACCAATGGAGCATGAAAATAGAACATATCTCGAGATATATTAAACAACCATTGTTCATTCATCTAAAATCATATCCTTCCGCTTGCAAACATGAAGCGGAAATAACGTTTTGACATAGTGTTGGAACACAATAACAATTATTTAATTCTAAAACTAATCCCGAAGGCGATGAAGTGGTACTGTGCCGACAAGAACGTAGAAACGCTTGCTCCATTGCGCGCGAGTTTCACCTCGCCCCTTCTCAATCCTCTACTTCTTCTCATTCCCTGCAACGACTTGCAAATATGAGCTACTGATCCGGTATCAAATACCCAAGAGTCGTAGGTGAAGTAGCAAGATTAATGTCTATAACATTAATATCGAAGCGAAGTCGTACTTTGCTTCTTTTTGAGATCTTCCATGTACTTCTTGCAGTTCCTCTTCCAGTGGCCTTGTCTCCTTGCAATAGAAGCAACAAGCATCGATGCCGCCGACCCCTTCTTGCCCTTCTTTGCATTGGAGGCACTCGCGATCTCATCGGGAGTTAGCTTCCTCTTGGTGCAAAGTTTCTTGACAGTGGTTTGCGCTTAGCCTTCGCATCATCATCACATGATGACCATTTTTCTCGGATACTCTCCTCACTGTCTTTAGCATCCCATGCAATTCAGCCAAGGTTCTATCCATGTTGTTCATGTGATAGTTTAATATGAATGGCTCGAAGCTCGGAGGGAGCGACGGAGAATCACATCGTAGCCAACTCTTGGCTAAGGGAAAAACCTAGTTTTTCCGGACTCCCGATATAGCCAATCATCTTTATCACATGCGGATCGACGGGATTCCCCTCAACAAGCCGCACGCAAAACCTCTCGGCCCGAGCTTGGTTCTCAAACATACCACGCAGTCCCCGAATAATAGTGTGAGCATCGCTGCTCTCATATTGCTTCAAGCTCGGGGGACATTGTAGCAAGCATGAGACAGCTTATATCTAGGGTAACATTAGTGTGCTTCTCGTAAGCTCTCCGTGCGATTGCGGTGGCATTATTAGGCAAATCCTCGGGATAGGGTACTTCAAGAACGTACTCCTTACGCTCTTGCTTGAGAACAATTCTCAAGTTGCGATACCAATCCATAAAGTTTGTTCCATTTAATTTTTCCTTTTCGAGAATAGATCGCAAATTAAAAGTACTACGTGTAGTATTAGCCGCCATTTATTCTACAACAGAAAAAGCAAAGTTTAGCACAATGTTTATGCTATGTCTTTTGTTAAACAATTTAACATAAGACTCAAATTACGTATTTTCCACCTTCCCTCTAGGTTATGTATTGGGTCAAGATCCACATGTTAGTTAATTTTCTAGTGAGCTTTGGCATCACTTGCTAGAAAATTAGTAACATCGATAAGCAACTCCTTGCTAATCACATCTCTATGTGACTCTTGTTGTTGGTGTGGCATCTCCATGCCCCGGCCCCAACCTATGCCCCATGGCCCAAAACTGTTTTGATAGCCTTGTTAAGTAAACCAAATGCTCCTGCATTTATATGTCCGACATATACCCCCTCGTGTTATGATAGCGAATGACACTTTGCTTTGGCGACCCACCATTGACGAGCATAACGGTGACGGGTGCAACATTTGGAAGGGCATCATTACTACTTAATTTTGCGAGGGATGCTATCCTATCAACCAAACATATCACATATATGAAAGCAGGTAGAATAGCATATAATGAAATAGTATGGCCCCGTCACATGGTGATCTCCATCTCCATGTCGGCGCCGAGGATCTCCATCTTCGGCACCATCTTCCAATGTGCATGATGCTTGATTTCTTCAAACTAAGCTACTACTATAGAAGCTCTAATTGAAGATTACATCGACTCGCAGTCGTGAAAGAATATTACAAGCATTGCACGTATGAAAGAATATTACAGGATTGCACATATGAAAGAATATTACATGTATCACATGCATCTCATACATACAATAGGGCCATACCATCTCAAAGCATTCTCTCGCAAAAACAAGTTAGGCGTAGAAACGTTTTCTACCTATCGCAGACACGGCACCGAGACGACCTATAAGGGGGTACGCACACGGCGGTCCCGCTACGAGATAGCTTCGGCATAATCACATTATACCGTTCCGATACACTATCAAGGAACGCTATCTCGAAGCCGACTCAAACCGAGTTTTATGGATATTGCTTCGACGTAATCACATTACGCCGTTCCGATACACTATCAAGGAACGCAATTACCATCAACTCTCCTCAACAAATCCCGTAAAACCGATTGATCTAATCAACCCGTGCACAAAACTTGTTCCAGATCCAATCTAAAACCCGAACTAAGCAAGATTAGCTCGATACCACCGAAGGGTTACGCGGAGGCTACGCTAGCCGAAAACAAAAATTTTTCTACCGCGCAAACCAGGAACACTTGCAAGTAAGGGCCGATAGATCATTACCGATTGGAGTGTGCAGGAAACAACCAATCGGGGCTATCCGATCTGGAACTATGCGGCCGATGACGCAGATTCCCGAGGACAACCAATTCACCAATCGCCCGATTCGCAGATGCCGTAGCCGATCCGAGTCGTCCTACTTTGTTCTCGTGCCTCGCTCCGATGCGCTCGACCACGCGATCCGCTGCGCGGCCGTCTTGCTCCGAGTGCCACAGCCGATGAGCAGCGCGCAACGTAGCGGCGCCTCTACCGGTATCCACACGTCCGGGGACGAACGCCAAACACCCGTGTGCTAGAACGCGATGCAAGGCTAGGGTTTTGGCTCGAAAGTGGGGAGGGTTTCCGTGGAGATTGATCTCGGCGACTTCGTTGCGGATTCGGTTCAATGCGATGCAATTGACGTGTCGCAGCCCTCCACCCCTCCCTCCTTTATATAGAGTTGGCCGACTGGGACTAGTGGCCGATTAGGACTATTTTGAATCAGATCCTATCCGAATCTCATAGAGTCGGCCGCCCATACGTCGTAAGCCCATAGGACTCTATCCGATCGGATCCCTATCCGATCGAGCCGTATCCGAGTCCAACTCGAATGCCGTTCTTATCCCCTTAAGCGTGCGACCACTGTAGGTTCAGGTATACTTGGTTTCGGCTATAGTCCAACTTAGACGATCGTCGGCTCGAGTCCAACTTGGCCGACACATCACAGCGGCGCCTAGCGGCACATATTGACACCATAGTATAAAAAGAATATAATATCGGCTCGGAACCAATGTGTACACAAATCCCTTTGCCTCACGATACCAATTAAGCTACGGGCGGGATGTGTGCCATCCCTTCAATAGCTTAACCATTCACTCGAACCGTATTGGATTATGTCGCCGATTGACTCCTCAATCAACATAGCATGGCCATGCATTTCCATAATCCATTACCTCGAGGGGCCCGAGATATCTCTCCAAAGGAGGGGCAAATTCCATCTTGATCACTCACATCCCACTCCATGTTTCATAGCAAACCCGAAAACTACCTTTATAACTACCCGATTACGAATAGCGTTTGATAGTCCCAAAGTAGGCTACTACACATGTTGGAATCCATGGTGATCTCAGGTCTAAGGACTTTGTACCAACACTACCGAGACCAACTAATGGCACATTAATTCTGTAGTGTCTCATGGTGGGTCTATCCAACAATTTGTTCTCCAACACATGTGTCCATGTTTATTGATTTGGTATGTCCATACCCATGATCTATGAGACATGATCATCAATCAATAAACATGCCGATCTTAGAATCATATTAGTTCCAATAATATGATATATGATCGTGGATCATTTAGAAATAGATTCATACATATAGAGTCTCATAAATAAGTCATGTACTTATTGATCAATACAAGATGTCTATTTCATGTAACCGAATAACACTTTATTCATAAATACATAAACATTGACATGATATCCAACATCTCCATGTTGCCTCTAGGGCATGTCACTAATAAGGCGTCCTTGGACTCGTCAGCAGGTGCCACCTCGGTGTCGGCCTCGGCAAGGAGAGCCCGGGACGCCTCCTGGTACTGACACTTACTCTCAGCACCCACCTTCGCCCTCTTCGTTGATTCCAGTGCAGCCTCGACCCTGGCCTTCGCTGCAGCTTCAGCGGCCAGCTTCTCCTCGGCCTCGGCTTTTGCACGCCTTGGACGCCGCCAACCTGGCCCTAGCCTCTTTGAGCGCAGCATCCGAGATTCGGAGAAGTTTCTCCACGCCCTCCGCTGCGCCATCGCGTCGACCCGTAGTTCGCGCCCACACAGCGACCGCATCAAGTCTCCATTTTTCGCAAGCAGCTGAGGATTATTCGGTGAGCTCAACAGAATCCCCAAAATGGGGTTGGAAGACCTACACTGGGAGGTTGCGTCCAGCTTCGCCTCTAGTTCTTGGATTTTGGCCTCTCACGACGGCGACGGACAAATGACCTCCTGCGGATTCAAGAACGAATATATAAAAAGGGGATATGGTGGTCGAGCAAGCAATGAAGTGAAGATTCGGATAAGGAACTCGGGGTCTGTGTGGGGTGTCACCCCGGGGTACCTAACTGAGCGAACTCAAGGGTATCTGAAGTCAGTAACCCGACCTCATCCTAGGGTCGGATGCCCTGAGGTCCGACCTTGGTGTCCTTTGTATCGACCACAACTCATCGTTCTGACATTAGGCCTGTTATTGATATGCCCTAGAGGCAACATGGAGATGTTGGATATCATGGTCAATGTTTATGTATTTATAAATAAAGTGTTATTCAGTTCCATAAAATAGATATCTTGTATTGATCAATAAGTACGTGACTTATTTATGAGACTCTTTATGTATGAATTTATTTCTAAATGATCCCGATCATATGTCATACTTGTTGGAACAGTATGATTCTAAGATCGGATGTTTATTGATTGATGCTCATGTCTCATAGATCATGGTATGGAGATACCAAATCAATATACATGGAAATGTGTTAGAGAACACATTGTTGGATAGACCCACCATGAGACACTACATGAATTAATGTGCCATTAGTTGATCTCGGGTAGTGTTGGTACAAAGTCCTTAGACCTCGAGATCATCATGGATTCCAACATGTGTAGTAGCCTACTTTGGGACTACCAAACGCTATTCCGTAATCGGGTAGTTATAAAAGTAGTCTTCGGGTTTGCTATGAAACATGTAGTGGGATGTGAATGATCAAGATGGAATTTGCCCCTCCTTTGGAGAGATATCCCTTTCGCTCCTCGAGGTAATGGATTATGGAAGTGCATGGCCATGCCGAGTTGATTGAGGAGTCAATCAACGAGCATGATAATCCAATACGGTTCGAGTGACTACTTAAGCTATTGAAGTGATGGCACACACATCTTGCCTATAGCTTAATTTGTATCGTGAGGCAAAGGGATTTGTGTACACATTATAGGTTCGAGTCGATATTATATTCTTGTATACTATGGTGTCAATATGTGCTTGCTAGGTGCCGCCGTTGACAGTCGGCTGAGTTGGACCCGAGCCGACGATCGGCTGAGTTGGACTCGAGACGACGGTCGGCTGAGTTCGACTCGGGCCGAAACCGAGTATACCTGAACCTGCAGTGGATAAGAACAGGCATTCGAGTTGGACTCGGATACGGCTCAATCGGATAGGGATCCGATCGGATAGAGTCCTATGGTCTTACGAAGTCCGGCCGGCCAACTTTATGAGATTCGGATAGGATCTGATCCAAAATAGAGTCCCGATGGGCCTCTAGGCCCAACCGGCAACTCTATATAAAGGGGTGAGGGGTGGAGAGCTGCGGCATGCAATGGGAACCAAATCAGTCTGATCACGTGTGTCTTCAGAAGTCGGCGAGATCAATCTCCACGGAAACCCTTCCCACCTCCAAGCCAAAACCCTACCCTTGCATCTTGTGCTAGCACATGGGTGTTCGGCATTCTGTCCCCGAACGTGTGGATACCGGTAGAGGCGCTGCTACGTTGCGGTGCTGTTCATCGGCTATGAATCGGCTGTGGTCGGGCGCATCAGAGTGAGGTGCGTGAGCACGGTTGAACGACTCGGCGAATTGGCTACTTGGTGAATCGGCTGATTGGTGAATCATTGCATTCCTAGGAATCGGAGTTGTCGGATTGCGAGAATCGGTGTCGGCAAATCGCGAGTCATCGGCCAGCACGTTGCAGGATCGGATAGCTCCTGATTGACAATTTTCATTGCGTACTCCAATCGGTAATGATCTATCGACCCTTACTTGCAAGTGTTCCTGGTTTGCACGGTCGTTTTTTTTCGTTATTAGCTATCGTAGCTTCCGCGTAACCCTTCAAGGCCACCTCGAGAAGGAAGGCTTGCTTTGCAAGGCTCGCTGAGAAGGCAAGGAGGGGACAACCAGGCAGAAGATGACGTCACTCGACAAGGGTGGACAGGTGGTACCTACGGAGGATGAATCCCAAGACAGGATAAGGCACAAGGCACCCATAGCGCGCAGGACCCGGAGGGATCTCTATGTACCTTTTCAGATGTTGTTTGTGAAGGAAAACACGGAGGCTATGATAGCATAAAACATAACTTTTCTACAGCGCATTCCAGGAAAGCTTGCAAGTAAGGGTCTATAGATCGTTACCGATTGACATGCAGTGCAACGAAAATAGCAAATCTAGAGCTATCTGACCTCGAACAACTCCCAGCCGACCTCACCGACGTCAGACAACACCTTGCCGACCCCAGGGGCGTGCTATGCGCCACCGCCCAACCTCGGGTCTGGTGCGACCTCCAATGACTGGCCCATGCCGGTTCGCTTGGCCCTCGACCTCCCGCCAGCCTTCTTCCGGGTGTATGCGCCCTTTATAGGTCATCTCAATATCGTATCTCTGTGATAGGTAGAAAACGTTCTACGCCTAACTTGTTTTTGCGAGAGAATGCTTTCGGAAGGTATGGCCCCTATGTATGAGATGCATGTGATGCGTGTAATATTCTTTCATATGTGCAATCCCCGTAATATTCTTTCTTACGTTCAATGCTTGTAATATTCTTTCACGACCTACGAGTCGATGTAATCTTCAATTAGAGCTTCTATAGTAGTAGCTTAGTTTGAAGAAATCAAGCATTCGACACTCGAAAGAACGGTGGTGAAGATGGAGATCCTCTACGAAGTCCGGCCGGCCAACTCTATGAGATTTGTGTTAGTGATATGCCCTAGAGGCAACATGGAGATGTTGGATATCACGTCAATGTTTATGTATTTATGAATAAAGTGTTATTCAGTTCCATGAAATAGACATTTTGTATTGATCAACAAGTACGTGACTTATTTATGAGACTCTTTATGTATGAATCTATTTCTTAATGATCCTGATCATATGTCATATTAATGGAACTAATATGATTCTAAGATCGGCATGTTTATTGATTGATGATCATGTCTCATAGATCATGGCTATGGAGATACCAAATCAATAAACATGGACATATGTGTTAGAGAACACATTGTTGGATAGACCCACCATGAGACACTACGGAATTAATGTGCCATTAGTTGGTCTCGGGTAGTGTTGGTACAAAGTCCTTAGACCGAGGTCACCATGGATTCCAACATGTGCGGTATCCTACTTTGGGACTACCAAACGCTATTCCGTAATGCGGGTAGTTATAAAGGTAGTCTTCGGGTTTGCTATGAAACATGGAGTGGGATGTGAGTGATCAAGATGGAATTTGCCCCTCCTTTGGAAGAGATATCTCTGGGCCCCTCGAGGTAATGAATTATGGAAATGCATGGCCATGCTAAGTTGATTGAGGAGTCAATCAACGGACAGATAATCCAATACGGTTCGAGTGAATGGTTAAGCTATTGAAGGGATGGCACACATCTTGCCTATAGCTTAATTGGTATCGTGAGGCAAAGGGATTTGTGTACACATTACAGGTTCAGAGCCGATATTATATTCTTGTATACTATGGTGTCAATATGTGTTGCTAGGCGCCGCTGTTGACAGGTCGGCTGAGTTGGACTCGAGCCGACGATCGGCTAAGTTAGACTATAGCCGAAACCGAGTATACCTGAACCTACAGGGTCGCACGCTTAAGGGGATAAGAACGGGCATTCGAGTTAGACTCGAATACGGCTCGATTGGATAGGGATCCGATCGGATAGAGTCATATAGGCTTACGACGTATGGGCGGCCAACTCGGTGAGATTCGGATAGGATCCGATTCAAAATAGAGTCCGATCGGCCACTAGTCCCGGTCGGCCAACTCTATATAAAGGAGGGAGGGGTGGAGAGCTGCAGCATGTCAATTGCATCGCGTGCAAAGTCGCCGAGATCAATCTCCACGGAAACCCTCCCCACTTTCGAGCCAAACCCTAGCCTTGCATCGCGTGCTAGCACACGAGTGTTCGGCGTTCAGTCCCCGACGTGTGGATGCCGATAGAGGCGCTGCTACGTTGCACGCCGTTCATCGGTTGTGTAGGAATCGGCTGCGGTCGAGCGCATCGAAGCGAGGCGCGAGAACACTCGGACGACTCGGATCGGCTATGACATCTCGCGAATCGGCTGATTGGCAAATCGGCTGTCCCCGGCATCGGCTGCCGGCTTGCGGGAATCGGCTACACCGTTCCGGATCGGATAGCCCGATTGGTTGTTTCCGCTGCACACTCCAATCGGTAACGATCTATCGGCCCTTACTTGCAAGTGTTCTGGTTTGCGCGGTTAAAAGTTTTTGTTTTCGGCTAGCGTAGCCTCCGTGTAACCCTTCAATGGTATCGAGCTAATCTTGCTGTTTGGGTTTTAGATTGGATGCGGAACAAGTTTTGTGCACGGGTTGATTAGATCAATCGGTTTTACGGGATTTGTTGAGGAGAGTTTATGGTAATTGCGTTCCTTGATAGTGTATCGGAACGATGTAATGTGATTACGTCGAAGCAATATCCGTAGAACTCGGTTTGAGTCGGCTTTGAGATAGCGTTCCTTGATAGTGTATCGGAACGGTATAATGTGATTATGCTGAAGCTATCTCGTAGTGGGACCACCGTGTGCGTACCCCCTTATAGGTCGTCTCGGTGCCGTATCTCTGCGATAGGTAGAAAACGTTTCTACGCCTAACTTGTTTTTGCAGAGAATGCTTTGAGATGGTATGGCCCTATTGTATGTATGAGATGCATGTGATGCATGTAATATTCTTTCATATGTGCAATCCTGTAATATTCTTTCATACGTGCAATGCTTGTAATATTCTTTCACGACTTGCGAGTCGATGTAATCTTCAATTAGAGCTTCTATAGTAGTAGCTTAGTTTGAAGAAATCAAGCATTCGGCACTCGGAAGAACGGTGATGAAGATGGAGATCCTCTACACCGGCATGGAGATGGAGATCACCATGTGAAGGGGGCCATACTATTTCATGCTATTCTACTGCTTTCATATATGTGATATGTTTGTTTGATAGGATAGCATCCCTCACAAAATTAAGTAGTAATGATTCCCTTCCAAATATTGCACCCATCACCGTTATGCTCGTCAATGGTGGGTCCGCCAAAGTAGAGTGCCATTCTCTATCATAACACGAGGGGGTATATGTCAAACATATACATGCAGGAGCATTTGGTTTACTTAACAAGGCTATCAAAACAGTTTTGGGCCTTGGGGCATAGGTTCGGGCCGGGGCATGGAGATGCCACACCAACAACAAGAGTCACATAGAGATGTGATTAGCAAGGAGTTGCTTACGATGTTACTAATTTTCTAGCACCGATGCCAAAGCTCACTAGAAAATTAACTAACATGTGGATCTTGACCCAATATGTAACCTAGAGGGAAGGTGGAAAATACGTAATGGGAGTCTTATGTTAAATTGTTTAACAAAAGACATAGCATAAACATTGTGCTAAACTTTGCTTTTCATTGTAGAATAAATGGCGGCTAATACTACACCCAGTACCTTTAATTTGCGATGTATTCTCAAAAAGGAAAAGTTAAATGGAACAAACTTTATGGTATCGCAACTTGAGAATTGTTCTCAAGCAAGAGCGAAAGGAGTACGTTCTTGAAGTACCCTATCCCGAGGATTTGCCTAATAATGCCACTACAACGCACGGAGGGCTTACGAGAAGCACACTAATGATGCCCTAGATATAAGGTGTCTCATGCTTGCTACAATGTCCCCGAGCTTCGAAGCAATATGAGAGCAGCGATGCTCACACTATTATTCAGGGACTGCGTGGTATGTTTGAGAACCAAGCTCGGGCCGAGAGGTTCAACACCTCAAAGTCCTTGTTTGCGTGCGGGCTTGTTGAGGGGAATCCCGTCATCCGCATGTGATAAAGATGATTGGCTATATCGAGAGTCTTGAGAAACTAGGTTTCCCTCTTAGCCAAGAGTTGGCTACGATGTGATTCTCCGCCGCTCCCTCCGAGCTTCGAGCCATTCATATTGAATTATCACATGAACAATATGGATAGAACCTTGGCTGAATTGCATGGGATGCTAAAGACAACTGAGGAGAGTATCTAGAAGAATGGTCATCATGTGATGATGATGCGTAAGGCTAAGCGCAAACCACTGTCAAGAAACTTTGCACCAAGAGGAAGTTAACTCCCGATGAGATCGCGAGTGCCTCCAATGCAAAGAAGGGCAAGAAGGGGTCGGCGGCATCGATGCCGTTTGCTTCTATTGCAAGGAGACAGCCACTAGAAGAGGAACTGCTAGAAGTACATGGAGGATCTCAAAAGAAGCAAAGTACGACTTCTACTTTAGGTATTAATGTTATAGACATTAATCTTGCTACTTCACCTCTCGACTCTTGGGTATTTGATACCGAATCGTAGCTCATATTTGCAAATCGTTGCGGGAATGAGAAGAAGTAGAGGATTGAGAAGGGGCGAGGTGAACTGCGCGTCGGCAATGGAGCAAGCGTTGCTACGCTTCTTGTCGACAAGTACCACTTCATCTGCCTTCAAGATTAGTTTTGGAATTAAATAATTGTTATTGTGTTCCAACACTATGTCAAAACGTTATTTCCGCTTCATGTTTGCAAGCGGAAGGATATGATTTTAGATCAATGGACAATGGTTGTTCAATTTATCTCGTAGATATGTTCTATTTTCATGCTCCATTGGTGAATGGATTATACGTTTTGAATCTTGAAGCGTCTCCCATCTATAACATTAATACAGAAAGGCAACTCTCTAATGATATAAACCCCACGTTTATCTGGCATTGTCGCTTAGGCCATATAAATAAGAAACGCATGGAGAAGCTCCATAAGGATGGATTGCTTCACTCTTTTGATTTTGAATCATTTGAGACATGTGAGTCTTGTTTACTTGGTAAGATGACAAAGGCACCTTTCACGGGACACAGTGAAAGAGCAAGTGACTTGTTGGCACTCGTACATACTGATGTATGTGGACCAATGAGCTCAACGGCCAGAGGTGGTTATCAGTACTTCATTACCTTTACCGATGACTTTAGTAGATATGGTTATATCTACTTAATGAGGCATAAGTCCGAATCCTTTGAAAAGTTCAAAGAATTTCAGAATGAAGTACAAAATCATTTAGAGAAAACAATCAAGTTTCTACGATCGATCGTGGAGGGAATACTTGACCCAAGAGTTTGGTAATCATCGAAAGATTGTGGAATTGTTCCACGTTGACACCGCCAGAACTCCACAATGGAATGGGGTGTCCGAACGGAGAAATCCCACCTTGTTGGACATGATGCGGTCAACGATGAGCCAAAGTGATCTTCCGTTATCCTTCGGGGATATGCTCTTGAAACACTGCGCTCACACTAAATAGAGTTCCATCTAAGTCGGTTGAAAAGACACCATATGATATATGGACAAGGCAACCCCCTAGTTTGTCTTTCCTCAAAATTTGGGGATGCGAGGCTTATGTAAAGCGTTTACTACCGACAAGCTCACACCCAAATCGACAAGTGCTTCTTTGTGGGATATCCTAAGGAAACTAAGGGATATTACTTTTATAATCGGGAACAAGGCAAAGTGTTTGTCACCCGACACGGTGTCTTCTTGGAGAAAGAATTTCTTTCAAGAAGGGTTAGTGGGAGCAGGGTGCGTCTCGAAGAAGTTCAAGAAACACCGAAAACGTTTCGGCGACCACGTAACCACAACAGGAGGAGCAAAGTGTTGCGCCACCGGTTGTAGATACACCAGCCCCACGAAGGTCGAAAGATCACGTCGTGCACTGACAGTACACAGTGCGGAACAACTGATATATTGTTGTTGGACAACGATGAGCCTAAGACCTATGAGGAAGCGATGATGGGACCCGATTCCAACAAGTGGCTTGGAGCCATGAAATCCGAAATAGAATCCATGTACGACAATCAAGTTTGGAACTTGGTTGATCCACTGATGGTGTCAAAACCATTGAGTGTAAATGGGTTTTTAAGAAAAGGCCGATATGGATGGAAATGTTCACATCTATAAGGCGCGATTGGTGGCGAAAGGTTTTAAACAGATTCAAGGAGTTGATTATGATGAAACCTTCTCGCCCGTCGCAATACTTAAATCTATTCGGATTATCCTAGCGATTGCTGCATATTTCGATTATGAGATATGGCGATGGATGTCAAAACGGCTTTCCTAAATGGAAACCTAAGCGAGGATGTATACATGATACAACCTCGGGTTTTGTCCATCCGAGATCGCTGGAAAGATATGCAAGCTACGAAATCCATTTATGGATTGAAGCAAGCATCTCGGAGTTGGAATATTCGTTTTGATGAAGTAATCAAAGGGTTTGGTTTCATCAAAAACGAAGAAGAGGCCTGTGTTTACAAAAAGGTCGTGGGAGTGCAATTGTATTTCTAATCTTATATGTGGATGACATATTGTTGATTGGAAATGATATCCCTATGCTAGAATCCGTCAAGTCTTCATTGAAAAATAGTTTTTCCATGAAAGACTTAGGGAGGCAAGCATACATATTGGGCATTCGGCAAGGTGTTTTTCCAACAGGCTAATTGGATTAAGCCAAAGTACATACATTGACAAGGTGTTGAAAAGGTTCAACATGCATGATTCCAAGAAAGGTTTCTTGCCCATGTCACACGGCATTAATCTTAGCAAGAATTAGTGTCCTCGGACACATGATGAGCGGAATAAGATGGGTATGGTTCCATATGCTTCGGCAATTGGATCCATCATGTATGCCATGCTTTGTACACGTCCAAATGTCTCGTACGCTTTGAGTGCTACGAGCAGATACTAGTCGATCCAGGTGAAGGTCACTGGATCGTAAAGAATATCCTTAAGTACTTGAGAAGAACTAAGGATATGTTCCTAGTCTATGGAGGTGAAGAGCTCGTTGTAAGTGGTTACACCGATGCTAGCTTCCAAACGGACAAGGATGATTATAGATCGCAATGCGGGTTCGTGTTCTCGCTGAACGGAGGCGCAGTCCGAAGAGTTCCAAGCAGATACCGTTGTCGACTCTACAACGGAGGCCGAGTACATTGCGTTTCTGAGCCGCAAAGGAGGTGTTTGGATCAAGAAATTTGTTTCGACCTTGGTGTGATGACTAGTGCGACTGGTCCAATGTCTCTCTATTGTGATAATAGTGGAGCCATTGCGCAAGCCAAGGAGCCGAGGTCACATCGAAGTCCAAACACATACTTCGGCGGTATCATCTCATCCGCGAGATAGTGGACAGAGGTAATGTCAAGATATGCAAAGTGCACACCGATCTCAACATAGCCGATCCGCGACAAAACCTCTCCTCGCGAAGCATGAGGCGCACACAAGAGCAATGGGTATTAGATACTTACATGATTGACTCTAGTGCAAGTGGGAGATTGTCGTGATATGCCCTAGAGGCAACATGGAGATGTTGGATATCACGTCAATGTTTATGTATTTATGAATAAAGTGTTATTCGGTTCATGAAATAGACATCTTGTATTGATCAATAAGTACGTGACTTATTTATGAGACTCTTTATGTATGGATCTATTTCTAAATGATCCCTAATCATATGTCATATTAATGGAACTAATATGATTCTAAGATCGGCATGTTTATTGATTGATGATCATGTCTCATAGATCATGGGTACGGAGATATCAAATCAATATACATGGACATGTGTTAGAGAACACATTGTTGGATAGACCCACAATGAGACACTACAAGAACTAATGTGGCATTAGTTGGTCTCGGGTAGTGTTGGTACAAAGTCCTTAGACCTGAGATCATCATGGATTCCAACATGTGTAGTAGCCTACTTTGGGACTGCCAAACACTTATTCCGTAATCGGGTAGTTATAAAGTAGTCTTCGGGATTGCTATGAAACATGTAGTGGGATTTGAATGATCAAGATGAAATTTGCCCCTCCTTTGGAGAGATATCTCCCGTGCCCCCTCGAGGTAATGGATTATGGAAGTGCATGGCCATGCCGAGTTGATTGAGGAGTCAATCAATGCATGCATAATCCAATACGGTTCAAGTGAATCGGTTAAGCTTTTGAAGGGATGGCACACATCTTGCCTATAGCTTAATTGGTATCATGAAGCAAAGGGACTTGTGTACACATTATAAGTTCGTAGTCGATATTATATTCTTGTATACTATGGTGTCAATATGTGCCGCTAGGCGCCCGCCTGTTACTGGATCGGGCCGAGTTGGACCTGAGCCAACGACGGCCGAGTTGGACTCGAGCCGACGGTCGGCTGAGTTTGACTCGGCCGAAACCGAGTATACCTGAACCTACAGGGTCACACGCTTAAGGCGACAAGAATGTGCATTTGAGTTGACTCCCGCCGGCCAACTGATACGGCTCAATCGGATAGGGATCCGATCGGATAGAGTCCTATGGGCTTACGTGGAATCAATGACGGAGCGAGGCGTGAGAACGCGGCCGACGACTCTAACCTACTGATTGGCGAATCAGCTGTCTCTAGGAATCGGCCACTGTTCCGGATCGGACCCGATTGGCTATTCCGCCGCACTCTACTCCAATCGGTAACGATCTATCGGCCCTTACTTGCAAGTGTTCCTGGTTTGCGCGGTAAAAGTTTTTGTTTTCGGCTAGCGTAGCCTCCGCGTAACCCTTCAAAATGAAAGTACAAAACCAATGTTTTTAGACTGCGGATGGATGGACGGGTGGATTCCCAGAGGCAAGTAGCGCCTCCGATCGATTAAGGTCCAGCCATCGACTTTATAACCCGGAACGAGCCAAGACAACCGTATTTCTAATGGGTATAGAATTAGCGAGTAGATAGCCGAGCGGAGGCAGATCCCCACATAGTGGTTCTTGGGTGGAGATGTGGTTCTCGGTTGTTGAGATAAGGCTGCGCCTACGTGTTGAGTAATGAATGAGAATCTCGTGAGTTTTCCTTTCGAGAGCGCCGTAACCTCCTCACCGCTAGGAAAGGACGCTCAGAGTGCAAGAGGGTTAAAGTTCATGGAGCGGGTAATCGCTAAAGTGAGGTTATCGCAAAGCTTTGCCGTGACCATCCCATATGAAGGGATGAAAGCTCATTCAATGAGCAGCTGCCTGAGACGGTAAAGTGTATATCCACCGCAGCGGTGAGTAAATCAATCTCTCGAATAATTGGCGCGTGACAAGTTTCTCCCGTGGCTAGACTCATAAATTTTAAAGTGATGGGGTGGAATGCATAATGATTTTGTGTGTTGGTGCACCAACTTCTCGAACCTGCGAGAAGGGGTAGACTCCCGAGAAAGCCATGATGATCCGTGAGGCGGAAGCCATCCTTGGAATCACGATGGATGGTAGACAACCATCGCCGACTTAATATACTATGGAACTAAAACTTGTCCTGGCTAGATGATAGGTTTGTGAAATGATTTACGAAAATTGGCTTTATGCAAATGAACCATAGCCATCCTTTGTATGACCCTATCATGTGCATCATTCCGTGTTGGCTTGGTGAGTACGTTGGGTACTCACCCTTGCTATACGCACAAACCCATGGTGGAAACGAAGAACCTGGAGGACCTCTATGCTTACCTGTGGGCGGAGAAGAAGAAGGCGCCTACTAGGTCTTAGTCCCTGGCCATTGCCCTGTGGAATCGACATGCCGCCGCCTTTCGTCCTGCTATCTTATCTAATCTCTGATTTTGGTTGTATCCTGGACTCAAGAGGTCCCGCATGTAATGTTATTGCCTTGAGCCTACTATTGAAATACTTGGTGTAAGACTATTCATGCACTTTGCACCGATAATTCAGTATTGTATTCGTGGGTACCAAACTACTCGATCCAGAAAATGGTACTATGAACACGAATGATTCCTGCTCAAAAATAGGGTCCACAGAAGTGGAAATGTGAGCAAAGCGACCGTAGGATAAGACCAACCGACGCCCTACCCTCGTATAGTGGTTAAAGGGAAATATCCCTACATAGGATTATTTAAAAATACGTACTATGTCTACAAAACAAATATGTTTTCCCGTAAAATCTTGACCCCCATTTCTCTACGAACATTTGATCTTGCCACTACCTTTCCCTAACCCTAAGTTTTTTTCAAAAGATGTCGACCATGTTGGAGCATGGGAGATCAAGGTTCCGCGGAGGAAGGATACGTGTCACAACTCCAACAGCTTGCTATGGTGCCTAAGATACCTGGCCGCACCCACCTATCTAGAGCAAGACATGGCACCGAGCACACCCGCATGGAAGTCATGGTTTGAATTGTGGCCCGTATTGGGAGCGAGTCACCCTATTGCTTCCATACACATTACTACCAAGATTTTATGGAGGCGTCCTTTAGGACGCAACCCGCAGGCATTCTTACGCCTCAATGCCATCCACCGTACCGAGCTACAGGGACCAAGTTCGTACACCATCCCTACCGGGAGGAAGGCGACCTGGCCCGCACTCCGTGAGGCCACCCCTTGCTACTATAACCCCATGGTTACCCGTTTGTTCCACGGGCGGAAATAGCCGACGATTGCTATAAAGAGGCATTACTCGAGATAGACGAGCAAATAGCCACGCATGGATGATCTGGAGGAGGAACACCATAATTGTGGAAACCAGACGACTCTCCAAGACCCATTGCAAGCTAACAACGCCCAATACGATCACTCCGTGATCGTTATATGGCTCGTGGAGAGGCTTTGGTGGAATTGAGGAGCAGCCAGGAGCCACGATGATTGGCCAACTGGAGGAACAACTTTGCTCCATCCCCGTCCGCCGCCGGCACTTCTACTTCAACTACACCATCACCCCCGCTCCCATGCCCGACCACTACTATTTCATGACTCCAGATGCTTGACCACCTTTTGTGCCATGATGAAAGCAGTTCTCTGCTAAGCACTCGAGTCAGACCATACCCGGTCGACCCTACCGTCGTTGCCACCATTGGAGCCCACACCGATTTCCATTGCTGCACCATCCGAGCCCGGTTCGGGAGTGGATAACCCCATCCAGATCAACACTAACTCGAATACGAGCTCGAACCCATGGAGGTCAAGTGGGAGCTCAAGACATAGATCCATCGAGAATGAAGCTCCTACCCGCCGCATGAAACTCATGATGTCCTATCACCCTTAGGACTCGCCCGTAAGAGCACCAGCCACTCGCGAGGATCGGACATGACTCCGAGGCCATACTCAGCCATGGGGACTTCAATTCACTTCTCACTAAGGATCACCCTCTCGCCCGCACTGGATCATGCGTATGGCCGGATGACTAGTTTGATACCTCGCAGCACTCCGGTCTTGCTTTGGATGGAGTTAAGACAACAACGACCATGCCCTACCCTTATGTATGAAAACCCTAGATCGATATTAGTGATGTTGTATTGTGTTGTATGGGACTACACATGTCCAATGTATCCCCATGATGTAACATCTATGAACTGATATGAAGTTCCATGTTATCACTTAAATTGAGTTTATTCCACCAAGCTTGCTTCGAAAGATAACCTTAAATCAACTTGAAGAAAATTCCTTAGAATCGTGACGTTAGTAGATCAAGTATCTTACCTTATCCACGTTGTTCAAATGGCGCATTGTCGCAGAGCCTCAGCAGCTACTGAGAACCCGCCAGAGCCTAACCCCTCCACCCTAGCGGAAGTCATGGCTCTCCAAACCCAACTGCTTCATTGCCAACAACCAAGGACAACGCAGAGGATCAAACCTAGGCGAGTTTATGCGAGCCAAGCCACCGACATTCTCCACGGCAGAAGAACCGATGGATGCTGAAGATTGGCTAAGAGTCATAGAGAAGAAGCTGACCCTCGTCTGAGTACGAGAGGCGGATAGAGTCATATTCGCCACCAATCAACTGGAAGGACACGCAAGTGACTGGTGGGATACCTACAAGGAAACCCGGGCCGAGGATGCCGGTGAACCAACTTGGGAAGAATTCACGGCTGCCTTCCGTGAAAATTTCATGACTGCTGCAGTCATGAGGATGAAAAAGAACGAAGTTTCGCAGGCCGCGCCAAGGCAACACCACGACAAGAGTACCTAAACAAGTTCACACAACTAGCCCGCTATGCCGCCGGGCCACTAGCGTACGAAGAGGAGAAAATAGACAAGTTTGTTGAAGGATTGAACGATGGCTTGCGAGGGCCGACATCGGACAAGACCACCTAGTTTCCAAAGCCTAATCAACAAGGTCGTGAGACTGAACATGACCAGAGGACGATCGAAAACAATCAAAAAGAAGACTTGCAATGACCCGCCCAATTAAAGGGACATCCCAAGAACTCCAAAGGAGCAACCCCGTCAGTTGGAAGCGCCATAGTGGCAACCAATCGCCCGCCACACCCTAATGTCAAAGCCACCGTAAATGGCCTCGCACCCCCGGCACCTACTTTAGTAGCTCCAGGACCAGGAATGTCAACTATTTCAATCAAGGAGAATTTGGGCATTACGCCAACAGCTTGCCCTCAAGCCGCGCAACACCCCTAATCGCACCGGAGCCAACGCCATCGCAAAGACGAGGAACCCGCCCGACACTGACGCACCGCTCGCACACCCCAACCAAAGGAAGATGCATCGGATTCCGTCGTGGTCGGGCTGAACCATGTGTGCCGAGGAAGCTCAAGAGGACCAAAGCGTGCCGATGGGTATGTTTTCTATTCACTCGCACTCATTAAGGTTTTGTTTGATTCGAGTCAATTCATTTATATCATCGAGAATAAGCAAAGAGCACAACTCCTGCACTGTGTAGACCTTAAGAGACCAATGGTAGTGCATTACCCTGGGGATATAACCATACCCCATGCGTGCATCGATGTGCCCATTCGGATCAAGGATGTGGTATTCCTGAACCTTATGGTTTTACCACCCCAAACCCCGGACATCATACTAGGAATGGATTGGTTGACCAAGAACCAAGGTATTAGATTGTGGACGAAGAGAAGTAACCCTATCTACCCCATGGGATCGCCGATGACAAGAACCATGGACCAAGATCCTATGCTCGTGACCGAGCTACGGAATATTCACCATGCTACCCATAGTTGGAATGCCGCATTCATGATTACCTGATATTTCCTGAGGAACTACTGAATGCCCCCGCACCGAGACATAGATTTCATCATTGACCTCATGCCTGCATCGCCCATAGCTAAGAGACCCATCCATGTCGAGAACGAATTAGAGGAACTTAAGAAACAAATAAGGGAATTGCAAGAGAAAGGCTTTGTTTCGCCTAGTTCTTCACCGTGGGGAGCCCTAGTGTTGTTTGTTAAAAAGAAGGATGGAAGCATGAGAATGTGCATAGACTATCAGTCATTGAACGAGGTGACCATTAAGAACAAGTACCCGCTACCTCGGATCGACGACTTGTTTGATCAGCTCAAGGGAGCCGAGTATTTTTAAAGATCGATATTCGATCCGGGTACCATCGCCTAAAGATTAGAGCCGAGGATATACCCAAGACTCGTTTCTTTACGCGCTACGGCTTGTATGAGTTCACAAGTGATGTCTTTGACCGACCAATTCCCGGCCTACTTCATGAACCTCATGAAAAAGGTATTTATGGAATATCCGGACAAGTTCATGGTAGTGTTCATTGATGATATCCTCATCTACCTAAGGACGATGAAGAACATGCGAACATTTGCGCTTGGTACTAGAAAAGTTGGAGAGCATGGCTATATGCCAAATTCAGCAAGTGTGAATTTCGCTTAAGGAAGTAGCTTTCCTTGGACATGTAATCTCGACTGAGGCATAGCAAAGAGACCCGCCAAGGTCGAAGCTACCAAGTGGAAAGCACCCTAGCCGCAATGAGGTTAGAAGTTTCTTGGGATTACTGATATTACCTGGAGATAGCCGGCCCATGACCCAACCGTTGAAGAAGGAAAAGAAGTTCGCATGGATCGAGAGCAGTGTCAAAAAGCCTTTGATCTACTCAAATAAAAGTTAACCACCACCCTCGATCTTAGTCCTACCTGACAACCTAAAGACTTCGTCATATACCGTGATGCATCCCGACAAGGACTAGGAGGTGTGTTAATGCAAGATGGAAAAGTTGGTCTTATGCCTCGAGACAACCGTGACCGCATGAGAGAATTATCCCACCCATGACTTAGAATTGGCCGCAAGGGTGCATGCCTTGAAGATTTGGAGGCACTACCCGATCGAAACCACCGGTTATATACACTGACCACAAGAGCTTGAAATATTTCTTTACCCAAATAGATCTTAACCTACGCCGTAGAAGATGGTGGAGCTAATCAAGGATTATGACCTAGGAATCCATTACCACCCGGGTAAGGCCAATGTCGTAGCCGACGCTTGAGCCGCAAGACCCAATGCAATTACCTAAAGCTGGAATGTATGGCCAACGAGCTTCAAGAAGAAATGGCTCGGCTTAACCTACGCTGATTCCTCATGGACAACTGAATTCGCCGGAGATACAACCTCTCCTACAAAATTAGATTAAGGAAGCCCGTGAAGGATTGCGAGGAAATCCAACTAATCAAGGAACGCATGACCGAAGGATCGCCAAGGAATCACACCTCGACAACGATGGAATTGTGATATCGTAAAAGGATTTACGTACCGAGAAAGGAGGATTGAGAGGACTGATCCTCAAGGAAGCACATGAGTCGCATACTCGCTACACCCAAGCACCAAGATGTACTGTGATTTGAAAATGTATCGGTGGTCCAACATGAAAAGAGACATAGTAAAATATGTAGCCATTTGTGGTGTATGCCAATGAGTCAAGGATGAGCATCGAGACCTGGCAGATTACTCCAACCCCTCAAGATCCCCGAGTGGAAATAGGATGAAATAGGCATGGACTTTATAGTTGGACTACCAAAATCAAGCATGGATATGATTCCATTTGGGTGATCGTGATAGACTTATCAAGACCTGCCCGATTTATCCCTGGCCAATTCTGTATAGCAACAGCTAAGTGGCGTAACTGCTCATGTCCAAAATTGTGTGCCCGCACGGAGTACCAAAGAAAATTGTGTTGGATCGTGGTACTCAGCTCACGTCTCACTTCGCGATAAGTTTCACGAGGCGTTGGGAACTCACCTCGCCTTCGCACTCTTATCACCCTCGATCGATGGACAAACCGAGAGGACAAACCAAGTCCTTGAGGACATGCTAAGAGTTCTCCTATAACAACAAAATTACCTGGCTAGTCTGGAAGATGTCGCCGAACGAGGCTTTGTTTGGACGAAGATGCCGAACCCTGTAATGTGGTCGGAGACCGGTGAGCGAGCCATTTGGACCAGACATCATTAAGGAAGCCGAAGAGAAAGTTCATCTCATAAGAGAGCGGCTTAAGGTAGCCTGGCTCCTAAGAAAAGAGCTATGCGGACACTCGCCTGAGAGAGTTGGAATTCAATATAGGCGACTTGTGTACCGAAAGTTTCACCACTAAGAGGAACCAAGAGATTCAAGGTCAAAGGAAAGCCGGCGCCGAGATATGTTGGACCTTTCCCAATCAACCTGACCTACCGAAAACCTTTCCAATGTGCACTCGTCTTTCACGTATCACAACCGAAGAAATGTTTGCGAGTGCCTGAACAAGTTCCCTCGAAAGACATTCTTGTCGACGAAGACCTCACGCACTCCATACCCCGGGAAGATTTTGGACGAAGCAGAAGAGGACTAGGACCAAGACGTGGCGTATGTACAAGATGCAATGAGCAACCACATCGAGGAAGAAGCCACCGGGAGAAAGAAGACTTTTGAAGACCGAGTACCCGAACCTATTCCACGAACGGTAAGAAATCTCTTGGCCGAGATTTATTGTTAGGGGGTTAGGTTTGTAACACCTTGAAAATCTGAGAAATTAAAATCGAGAATTAAAAATCGAACTTGCAAAAACTTATAAATCTCGCCGTGTTTATTGCTTCTTATTTGCCACTTTGTTGCATAAAATTAATAAAGAGAAAAATTTATCTAAAAGCTTGAGAAAAACCAAATAATTTAAAACCCCTGGGAAAGGGAAATTTCAAAATAACGATTTGGAAATAAAATTTATAAAGGAATATTTTTGGATAAAAATTATAAAGGGTCAGATTAATAAAAGTTTATTTTTGGATAAAAACCTTATTTTGAGAAGAAGAATTAATAATCAGAATGAAATAAATAATAAATGAAAATCATAAAAAGTATATAGGGAAGTCTAGGTTTGATTTGAATCAAAAATCGTATTTTGGAAAAGGGAAAATAAAAAATATATATATAATATAATATTATAAAGGTGGACAAAAGAGTTGAAATATAGGATAAAATTTAATTTATGATTAAATCAAATCATATTTTAAATTTATTAGTGAAAGCAAGAAGGAATAGGAAGAAATAGGAATTAAATAGGGAAAAAGAAAATCGACACTGTTCATGAGCCGCCACGTGTTCGACCGGCCCGACTGCCGGCTGGCCGCGACGGCGTCGTGCCCACGCGCTACGCCATGCCCCGGCCCTCGCGCCGCGCGTGCCGCCGCTTACGCTGCGCCGCCGCGCAGACACACGCGTCGCGCGCTCGTGGCCGTAGCGCGGCGTCGCCGCGCCCCACGCGCCCCGCGCCGCGCCCGGTCCTCTCCCGAGCCGCCATGCGCCGCCCGCCGTGCCCTCACCCGCACGTCGCGCTGCTCCGCAGCCGCGGGCGCGCGCGCGTGTCGCCGCGCGCCCGCCACACCGCGTCCCGCACCCACGTCGCCGTGCCACGCGCCGCCGTGCCCTCGCCGGCCCCACTGCGCCGACGCACGCCCGCCGCGTCGCCTCATCGCGCCCCGCCCCCTCTCCTCTCCTCTCTCGCCCCATCCGTAAATAGGGGGCGAGCCTCCTCGCTTCCCCACCTCGCCTCTCCTCTCGCCTCGACATCGCCCGTCGCCGCTTCGCCACCTCGAAAAGCCGCCATAATCGAAATATGCAGCATCGCTAGAATAATCTGAATTGACTTTAGCATTGCAACAAGTAGAAGGTTTCATCATAATCAATATC
Source organism: Oryza australiensis (assembly GCA_019925245.2). Taxonomy (NCBI): domain Eukaryota; kingdom Viridiplantae; phylum Streptophyta; class Magnoliopsida; order Poales; family Poaceae; genus Oryza; species Oryza australiensis. Next base: position 41,974 of record JAIFGZ020000742.1, on the reverse strand, counting down.
TTAAATCTATTTAAAATCTTTTGTCACTAATCACGCCTTATAGATGTGAACATTTCCATCCATGTCCTTTTCTTAAATACTCATTTGCACTTAATAGTTTTGACACCATCAAGTGGATCAACCAAGTTCCAAACTTGATTATCATGCATGGATTCTATTTCAGATTTCATGGCTCCAAGCCATTTGTTGGAATCTGGTCCCACCATCGCTTCCTCATAGGTCTTAGGTTCATCGTTGTCTAACAACAATATGTCACGTTGTTCCGCGCCTATGTACCTTCAGTGCACACCATGTGCTCTTTCGTACCTACGTAATGTTTTCTACAACAGATGGTGCAACATCTTGTTCATCCTATTGTAGTCTAGTGGTAGCTGAAATATTTTCTAGTGCTTCTTGAACTTCTTCAAGATGCACAATGCTCCCACTAACCTTTCTTCAAAGAAACTCTTTTTCCAAGAAAACATCTTGTTGGGCGACAAACACTTTGCCTTGTTCCCGATTATAAAAATAATATCCTTTTTCTTTCCTTACCCACAAAGAAGCATTTGTCGATTTGGGTGTAAACTTGTTAGATTGTAAATGTTTTACATAAGCTTCACATCCCCAAATTTTGAGAAAAGACAAACTAGGGAGCTGCCCTATCCATATCTCATGTGGTGTCTTTTTCATTGACTTAGATGGAACTCTATTTAGTGTGAAAGCAATTGTTTCAAGAGCATATCCCCAGAAGGACAATGGAAGATCACATTGGCTCATCATAGACCACACCATGTCTAACAAGGTGCAATTTCTCCATTCGGATACCCCGTTCCATTGAGGAGTTCTTGACGGAGTCAACTGTGAAACGATTCCACAATCTTTTTAGATAATTACCAAATTTCTGGCTTAAGTATTCACCACCACGATCTGATTTTATGTACTTCATTATGGAATTATTTGAATTTTTCAAAGGATTCAGACTTATGCCTCATTAAGTAGATATAACCATATCTACTAAAGTCGTCAGTAAAAGCAATGAAGTACTGGAACCCACCTCTGGCTGTTGAACTCATTGGTCCACATACATCCGTATGTATGAGTGCCAACAAGTAAGATGCCTCTCACCGTGACCCGTGAAAGGTGCTCTTGTCATCTTACCAAGTAAACAAGATTCACATGTCAAAGAATTCAAAATCAAAAGAGTGTGCAGCGACCATCTTTATGGAGCTTCTCAATGTGTTTCTCATTTATATGGCCTAGGCGACAATGCCAAATAAATGTGGGGTTTATATCATTTGGGAGTTGTCTCTCTGATTAATGTTATAGATGGGAGACGCTTCAAAATCCAAAATGTATAATCCATTCACCAATGGAGTATGAAAATAGAACATATCACTAAGATGAATTGAACAACCATTGTCCACTCGATCTAAAATCATATCCTTCGCTTGCTAACATGAAGCGGAAATAATATTTTTGTTAGTGATATGCCCTAGAGGCAACATGAAGATGTTGGATATCATTGTCGATGTTTATGTATAAACGAATAAAGTATTATTCAATTCCATGAAATAGACATCTTGTATTGATCAATAAGTACGTGACTTATTTATGAGACTCTATATGTATGAATCTATTTCTAAATGATCCTCGATCATATATCATATTATTGGAACTAATATGATTCAAAGATCGACATGTTTATTGATTGATGATCATATCTCGTAGATCATGGTCCTGGAGATACCAAATCAATAAATATGGACACATGTTAGAGAACATCTTGTTGGATAGACCCACCATTAGACACTACAGAATTAATGTGCTATTACTTGGTCTCGGGTAATGTTGGTACAAAGTCCTTAGACCCGAGATCATCATGGATTCCAACATGTATAGTAGCCTACTTTTGGATTACCAAACACTATTCCGTAAATCGAGTAGTTATAAAATTAGTCTTCGGGTTTGCTATGAAACATGTAGCGGGATGTGAATGATCAAGATGGAATTTTCCCTCCTTTAGAGAGATATCTCTAGGCCTCTCGAGGTAATGGATTATGGAAGTGCATGGCCATGCCGAGTTGATTGAGGAGTCAATCAACGCACGATAATCCAATGTGGTTCGAGTGAATGGTTAAGCTATTGAAGGGATGACACACATCTTGCCTATAGCTTAATTGGTATCGTGAGGCAAAGGTATTTGTGTACACATTATAAGTTTAGAGCCGATATTATATTCTTGTATACTATGGTGTCAATATATGCTGCTAGGCGCCGCTGTTGACAAGTTGGCCGAGTTGGACTCGGGTCGAAACCGAGTATACCTGAACCTATAGGCACTACACCACAACCCCAAATCTACAACCGATGATCATCGGCAAAAGCATTTTTATCTAAGTATCAATGGTACAAAGATACACCGATCGATAGTTGTAGTCGGTGAAACCTCTCGGTAAAAGTCTTTACCGACCGACGACATTTTTACCAACCGATCATCCAATGCTATGTGAACTTTTACCGACGATCAAGATTTACCGACTGATTATCACTTACAATACTTTTACCGACTGACAAAACTTTTGCCGACTTACTATCAGACATCTATTAATAGGTTTTAGCGACTAATAGTTCGACAGACTAGTTAAATGAAAAAAACAAAAGCTCTTATATCCAATTTATTTGAGATTTCAATAGTTCATGAACAGCCTAGACAATAATTTATACAACCATTGTTTCATTTATAAACAGTTATAAACATTCAATTTTGCCATTCAACCAATCAGGATCAACAGTACTCATGGATAAACATATTTAGTTTGTTATACATCAGCCATTGATCAATACATCCAAAAATCCACCATTGATCAGTACATCTAAAAATCCACCTAGCTAGATTCACTTACGGTCACTCCAGCAACAAAAAAACAAAAGCTAGCTGCTTGCTTCATTTCACCAAAAGCATATTACTTTCCGATGCACCACAGCCCAAAACGGAACAAATTGAGCAACATATACCCTGCATTCCCTGAAAATAATTACCATGTAACATATATTTGGTCTCATCAGTATATCATCATGGCAAATACAATTGCTGGGTTTTTCAGCGAGGATAGTGTTACAGTAGGTGATGTTGGTCATTAGGATATGAGTGAGTTGTTTCACCTCTTTGGTTGATCATTCTTGAGCAGTAACAGGCATAATGTTTTTGAGTTTTGACCAATACTTGTTTGTGTAAAATTCGTTTGTTTTTTATATATAGCTTTCAACCCTGGAAAGGTTGGTGCCAGTGACACGGTCAGTTTAATATTGGTAGCAAACTACTTCTTCAACAGCAATTAAGCCTTCCTGCACCTTCAAAAGAAATTAAGCTTTGAGGGTTTTGGTTGGATGTGTCTCTATGCATTTTGCAATTCCATCAGCTTTGAGTGATTGCTAAATTCTTCCATGGCCCTGTTCTTTTCACCTTAAAATAATTGCAAAGGTCCTATTTGATTTTTCACCTTGTTTCCTATCAAAATTTTATGAGTGGATTTTCCTCAAAATACTATCAACAAGTTGATCTTGCTGAAACATGACCACAGAAATGATAGTTTAGACTTTGGTGATGGATGGTCAACCTTTAGCTAGGTCAATCTTCACTTGCAATATTTCAGTAGACAGTGTATTCTCATCCCTTCAAAAATAAATGCACAATTTGATTCTGTGTGTCCTAGATATACTATGTAAATCAGCTGCTGCTGCTGATCATCTAAGTGTATGATTTAAAATTGAAAATGCAGTTCCTGATGATGCAGAGGACAAGAATAATACCTGGAGCTCTCTACTAAGATCTTGGTGCTGCCTTGTTGGAAAACTTCAGCTACAACACGAAAAGTACTGATTAGAGAGATAGATTACTCATCATACATATCATTAGCAAAAAAGAGAAGTATAGTTTATTACTCTCTTGTATGGCCATGCAATCGACATCATATAAGCATCCGCCATAGATTCCATATTGTCATAAGGGCGAGGTAGTATTGCATCCCTATTCATCACATCATTCACAATAACTTCACAAAATTGATTTCCAAGAGACCGACCTCCAACTAGGGTGCTTGGATTAGTTGAAATGATTGTTCCCTTGGCTACAGGACGGGCTTCAAAAATCGCTTTAAGTTCATCCTATAGAAAACAAATAAGCACGTGTTGTTAGTAGCAACCTTCAATGTACTTCTAATTCATTATGTACAGAAAACTTACAATTATTGTTGATGTCTGCCTTAAAGGTACTCCATTTTTCCTTGTATGTGTTTTGATAAGGACTTCATCCCTTCGAGGTGGGCGCCATAGCATGTACTAGAAATAGAGCCTTACCGTTACACGTGAGCTCCTTGACTTAGTAAATTCCAACTTATGATGGTCGGTTGATTTGAGTTTTCTACATGCCTAGAAGAGATGTGCACCAACAAGCGTTACAGGACCATGGGCAGAGAAGTATCTGCAACATCAAATAGGACGAGGTCAATCAACTAAACATGAACAAGTAAAATAAATATGTTTAGCATGACCTGAGACTTTCAGATTCTTCATAAAGAGGCACTTACTCTTCAGTTGCCAATGAAATTTGAATCAATTCAGATTCAGTCCAATGTTTTGCATAGTGGGCAGCTATTTCTGCACGGTTTTGTTGATCCGGTAAGTCAAAACAAATGATTGGATCAAAACAGCTGCAAATTAACAAATGAAATAAGGGAGAAACTAAAAGGTGACATTTACTTAATAACCCATACAAAGGATACTATCATATGCTTTCTTGGAAAATGAATACATCAAGGAAACACCTACTGCTTATAGAGCTATTATGCAGATGCACATAAGTCAGTTACAGTATTTTTCTTGTAAGTCAGTTGACATGTTTTGCTTATAGAGCTATTCCTGTTACTACATAAATCTGTGGTGCTCCATAACTAGTTTTTGGTATCACACTTCCACTGGTTTCTACTATAGAAGACTAGGATAACTGATGTCATTTGTTATAAATTATGTGCCTCTCTTGATGGAAGTTGTCTTTCTGATACCAACTGTTGTGCAGCCAAGAGCTGAAAAATAATAGTCTATTGAGAGCATAACCTACTGAACTCGATTGCAGATATATACTGATGGGTTGGTTAAGAAAGCATACGAGGAATGGATGCATGTTGTAGAATATGATGGCAAGGCACTCCTGAGCTTCAAGCAGAAAAAGAAGTCTGTCACAACAAGAAGTGACATGGCTGCAGCGGCAACAAAAACCCTGCTTCTTATGGTTCATCCAATGCACACAAACAATTGTCTCAGCCATCAAAAGCCAGGCAAGCTTCTACAAGCACTGCTCGACACATATATACCAGAATTTAATCAGCATTGCTCGACACACATATATCATCTCCATTTCAAGACGATTGTCAATTCTGAATGTCTTGATTAAAAAGCCTCATGTAAATTTAAATAAATGTTTATCTCATGATTTAAATCAAATTTTTTTACAAATGGCCTAAATAAATAATGGTTTGCGGGTACCATCTATGGATCAATGGCTCATACACATGAACAAGGTATTCAGAAGATTGGGAGGTTATTAGTTTGGCAATACTAGGAGATTCAAATTAAAGCATACCAGGACGGGATGGAGGCGCGTGGACGGGGTCGGGGGCCGAGCGTGGCCGGCGGCGGTAGAGGATTCGCACGGTCTCCTCGGCGTGTCGAGGTATGAGACGCCGGCAGACAGGCGGCGCACTATGAGACGCCGAGGCTGTCTCCCGTGGCGGACGGGAGCCGGAGGGTGCTAGACGGCACGCGGCGGACGGTAGGGTTTGATAGCGGAGGAGAGCAGACGGAGGGAGGTGGTGGTGGACTCGAGGTGACTCCGATGGCCGTCTCCGGCCGGGAGGCGGGGATGTGGCGGCGAGGGCGGGGACGGCGAATAGCGCGCATCGCGAGATGGGAGGGGCCGGCGGGCGTGGTGGAGGGGGATATCGCGCGGACGGAGGAGGCGAGCGGGTGCGGTGGTGGAGGCCAGGAGGGAGGGACTACTGGGTGTGGCAAAGGAGGTGGTGGATGAGGCGGGAATGGCGGCGCGCGGGTGCGACGGTGAGGCTCGGATGGTGCACCGGATGGGAGGGGTGGGCTAGCGGGTGCGGCAGCTGGGGACGGGGCCGGCGTGCGAGGAGGAGGCGGATCATGGCGTACGGTGCGCCGATTGGAGAGGTGGGTGGCGGCGGCGGAGACTAAGGCTGATCGCGCAGTGATCGAGGCGTAACTGAATTTTTGCCGCTTTATGCTAATTTTGGGAGGCGCGCACGGGCTTTTTTTGTCGATCCCGCCATGGAACGGTCCATATATACCGACCGATGTTCGATGTAAAATTTGTATTCACCAACTAATATTCGAGGGTATTTTACCGACCGACATACATTTAGTAAAAATAGATTTACCACCGATGGTACGTCATGATGTTTTACCAACCGACCGTTCGACGGTGATGTCGTATATTTACCGACGAAGTTGGTTGGTATTTCGGTGTTGTGGTGTAGTGAGGGTTGCACGCTTAGGGTAGAATAGACATTCCAGTTGGACTCGAATATGGCTCAATTTGGATAAGATCCGATTTAATATAAAGTCCTATGGGCTTATGAAGTCTAGTCGGCCAACTCTATGAGATTCGGATGGGATCCGATTCAAAATAGAGTCCCAATCGGCCAACTCTATATAAAGGGCGAGGGTGGAAAGTTGCTACATTGCATTGAACTGAATCAATCGACCCACGAAACCCTACCCACTTCGAGCCAAAACCCTAGCCGTGCATCTTGTGCTAGCACACGGGTGTTAGGTGTTCTATCCCCGGACGTGTGAATATCGGTAGAGGCACGCTGCTTGTGGTGTTGTTCGTCGGCTACGATCGGACAAATCGTCTGCGGCGCATCGGAGCGAGGCGGCTCCAGCGGACTGCGCGCGAGCATGTTTCGAGAATCGCAAATCGGCCGCGCATTGGCCGTGGAATCCTCGCTCGGCTAGCGGATCGACCGTCAACTCGGGAATCTACCACAATGAATTGGTCGTGATCGAACAGCATCGTTCCGAATCGGATAGCTCCCGATTGGCTTTTTCCACGCACTCTACTCCAATCGGTAACGACCTATCGACCCTTACTTGCAAGGTTCCTTTTGCGCGGTAGAAAAGTTCTGTTATTAGCTATCGTAGCCTCCGCGCAACCCTTCAAAGGGTATCGAGCTAAACTTGCTTAGTTCGGGTTTTAGATTGATCCTGGAACAAATTTTGCACACGGGTTGATTAGATCAACCGTTTTACGGGATCTCGCGAGGAGAGTAGATGGTAATTGCATTCCTTGATAGTGTATTGGAACCGTAATGTGATACGCGAAGCAATTTCTATAGAACTTGGTTTGAGTCGATTCAAGATGGCGTTCATTGATAGTGTATCGGAATGGTATAATGTGATTATGCCGAAGCTATCTCGTAGTCCGACCTTGATTGTCACCTCGCGCCTACGCAAACCATTTCCCTCTAGGGCATATCACTAACAAAAATGTTATTTTCGCTTGATGTTTGCAAACGGAAGGATATGATTTTAGATCAATGGATAATGGTTGTTTAGTTTATCTCGAGATATGTTTTATTTTCATACTCCATTGGTGAATGGATTATACGTTTGAATCTTGAAGCATCTCCCATCTATAACATTAATATAGAGAGGCAACTCCCAAACGATACAAACCCCACGTTTATCCGGCATTGTCGCTAGGCCATATAAATCAACGCATGGAGAAGCTCCATAAGGATGGATTGCTTCATTCTTTTGATTTTGAATCATTTGAGACATGTGAGTCTTGTTTACTTGGTAAGATGACAAAGGCACCTTTCACGGGACAGTGAGAGAGCAAGTGACTTGTTGGCACTCGTACATACCGATGTATGTGGACCAATGAGCTCAATGGCAGAGGTGGTTATCGTACTTCATTACCTATAATGATGACTTTAGTAGATATGGTTATATCTACTTAATGAGGAACTCCACAATGGAATGGGGTGTCGAACGGAGAAATCACACCTTGTTGGACATGGTGCAGTCCATGATGAGCCAAAGTGATCTTCCGTTATCCTTCCGGGGATATGCTCTGAAAACATTTGCGTTCACACTAAATAGAGTTCCATCTAAGTCGTTGAAAAGACACCATATGAGATATGGATAATGCAACCCCTAGTTTGTCTTTTCTCAAAATTTGGGGATGTGAGGCTTATGTAAACGTTTACATCCGACAAGCTCACAACCAAATCGACAAGTGCTTCATTATGGGATATCCTAAGGAAACTAAGGGATATTACTTTTATAATCGGAAACAAGGCAAAGTGTTTGTCGTCGGACACGGTGTCTTCTTGAAGAAAGAGTTTTTTTCAAGAAGGGTTAGTGGGAGCAGGGTGCATCTTGAAGAAGTTCAAAAACACCGAAAATTTTTCAATACTACGAACCACAACAAGGAGAAACAAGATGTTGCGTCACTTGTAGATACACCACCATGGAGGTCTGAAAGATCACGTCATGCGCCGACAGTACACAGTGCGAGCAACGTGATATATTGTTGCTAGACAACGATGAGCCTAATACCTATGAGGAAGCGATGGTGGGACCCGATTCCAACAAATGGCTTGGAGCCATGAAATCAAATAGAATCCATGTATGATAATCAAGTTTGGAACTTGGTTGATCCACTCGATGGTGTCAAAACCATTGAGTGCAAATGGGTTTCTAAGAAAAGGCTGACATGGATGGAAATGTTCACATCCATAAGGCGTGATTGGTGGCGAAAGGTTTTAAACATATTCAAGGTGTTGATTATGATGAAACCTTCTCGCCCGTCGCAATGCTTAAGTCTATTCGATTATTCTAGCGATTGCTGCATATTTCAATTATGAGATATGGCAAATGGATGTCAAAATGGCTTTCCTAAATGGAAACCTAAGTGAGGATGTATACATGATACAACCCGAGGGTTTTGTCGATCCACAATCTCCGGAAAGATATGCAAGCTACGTAAATTCATTTATGGATTGAAGCAAGCATCTTGGAGTTGGAATATTCATTTTGATGAAGTAATCAAAGGGTTTGGTTTCATCAAAAATGAAGAGGGAGGCTCGTTTACAAAAAGGTCATGGGAGCGCAATTGTATTTCTATTCTTATATGTGGATGACATATTACCGATTGGAAATGATATCCTATGCTAGAATCCATCAAGTCTTCATTAAAAATAGTTTTTCCATGAAAGACTTAGGGAAGCAGATACATATTAGCATTCGGATCTATGGAGATAGATCCAAGAGGATAATTGGATTAAGTCAAGGTACATATATTGAGAAGGTGTTGAAAAGGTTCAATATGCACGATTCCAATAAAGGTTTCTTGCCCATGTCACATGGCATTAATCTCAGCAAGAATTAGTGTCCTTGGACACATGATGAGCGGAATAAGATGGGTATGATTCCATATGCTTCGGCAATTGGATCCATCATGTATGCCATGCTTTGTACACGTCCGGATGTTTCGTACGCTTTGAGTGCTACGAGCAGATACGCCGATCCATCGGTGAAGGTCACCGGATTGCCGTAAATAATATCCTTAAGTACTTGAGAAGAACTAAGGATATGTTCCTAGTCTACGGAGGTGAAGAAGAGCTCGTTGTAAGTGGTTACACCGATGCTAGCTTCCAAACGGATAAGGATGATTATAGATCGCAATCTAGGTTCGTGTTCTACCTGAACGAAGGTGCAGTCAGCTGGAAGAGTTCCAAGCAAGATACTGTTGTTGATTCTACAATGGAGGCTGAGTACATCGCTGCTTTAGAAGCTGCAAAGGAGGCTGGATCAAGAAATTTGTTTCTGAGCTGGGTGTGATGACCAGTGCAACTGGTCCAATGTCTCTCTATTGTGATAATAGTGGAGCCATTGCGCAAGCCAAGGAGCCGAGGTCACATCAGAAGTCCAAACACATACTTCGGTGATATCATCTCATCCGCGAGATTGTGGATAGAGGTGATGTCAAGATATGCAAAGTGCACATGGATCTCAATATAGCCGATCCGTTGACAAAACCTCTCCCTCAGCCAAAACATGAGGCGCACACAAGAGCGATGGGTATTAGATACTTACATGATTGACTCTAGTGCAAGTGGGAGACTTAATGATATGCCCGAGGCAACATGGAGATGTTGGACATCATTGTCAATGTTTATGTATAAATGACTAAAGTGTTATTCAGCCCATGAAATAGACATGTTGTATTGATCAATAACTATGCGACTTATTTATGAGACTCTATATGTATGAAACTATTTCTAAATGATCCCTGATCATATATCATATTGGAACTAATATGATTCAAAGATCGGCATGTTTATTGATTGATAATCATGTCTCATAGATCATGGTATGGAGATACTAAATCAAAAAATATGGGCACATGTTGCAGAACATGTTGTTGAATAGAGCCACCATGAGACACTAATGTGCCATTAATTGGTCTCAGGTAGTGTTGGTACAAATTCCTTAGACCTGAGATCATCATGGATTCCAACATGTATAGTAGCCTACATTGGGACTACCAAACGCTATTCCGTAACTGAGTAGTTATAAAAGTAGTCTTCGGGTTTGCTATGAAACATGTAGTGGGATGTGAATGATCAAGATGGAATTTGCCCTTCCTTTGGAGAGATATCTCTAGAACCCTCGAGGTAATGGATTTTGGAAGTGCATGGCCATGCCGAGTTGATTGAGGAGTAAATCAACAGACAGATAATCCAATACGGTTCGAGTGAATGGTTAAGCTATTGAAGGGATGACACACATCTTGCCTATAGCTTAATTGGTATCGTGAGGCAAAGGGATTTGTATAGACATTACAGTTCGAGCCAATAATATATTCTTATATACTATGGTGTCAATATGTCGCTATGCGCCGCCGTTGACAAGTCGACCGAGTTGGACTCGGGCGGAACCGAGTATACCTGAACCTACGTGGTCGCACGCTTAAGGCGTAGAATAAACATTCGAGTTGGACTCGAATATGGCTCAATTTGGATAAGATCCGATTTAATATAGAGTCCTATGGGCTTGTGAAGTCTCGGCCAACCAACTCTATGATATTCGGATGGGATCCGATTCAAAAGAGTCCCATCGGCCACTCTACCCATCGGCCAACTCTATATAAAGGCGAGGGGTGGAGAGTTGCTGCATTGCATTGAATAGAATCAATCTGATCTCCACAGAAACCCTACCCACTTTCGAGCCAAAACCCTAGCCTTGCATCTTGTGCTAGCACACGGGTGTTAGGTGTTCTATCCTGGACGTATGGATACCGGTAGAGGCACCGCTACATTGCGGTGTTGTTCGTCGGCTACGAATCGGCTACGATCGGACAAATCGGATCGCGGCGATCGGAGCGAGGCGGCTACGGTGGATCGGCAGCGTGAGCGTGTTTCGGTGAATCGGCAAATCGGTTGTAGCAGATCGGTGTGGAAACGGCGCGCTTGGCCATAAGTGACGACTGGTCGATTCGGGATCCTGTCAACGAATCGGCCGAGATCGGGCGGCACGTTCGGATCGGATTGCTCCTGATTGGTTATTTCCGCTGCACTCTACTCCAATCGGTAACGATCTATCGACTCTTACTTGATTTGTGTGGTAGAAAAGTTTTGTTATTAGCTATCGTAGCCTCCGCGTAACCCTTCAGTTTTGACATAGAGTTGGAACACAATAATAAATATTTAATTCCAAAACTAATCCTAAAGGTGTAACACCCTAAAAATCCGGAGGCATAAAATTTGAAATTTAAAATTCGGAACATACAAAACTTTACAATTATCGCATCATGTCGTATTTATTTGCCTCTTATTTGCATGTCTTAATTGCCAATTTATAAATAAAATAATATGTATTAAACCCTAAAAGAAAGGAAAATTGCAAAATATATTATAGAAATAAAATTATAAAATAAAAGTTGGGAAAAGGTAAAGTTAATAAAATTTATAAAATTTAAATAAAATTTAATAAAATTATATTCAACTCCATGTGTCAAAAAATAAATAATATTAATTATAAAAAGAAGAAAAAAAAATAAAAAGAAAAAAATCGGAAAAATAAAAAAGGCACTATTCATTCCCCCAAGGTGTTCGGCGGCCCCATCACCCCTCTCACCCGCCGCCGCTGCGCGTCGCCACCACCTCGTGCCCCGTGCCACCACATCGTGCCCTCGCGCCACGCGCCTCGCCGCGCCATCGCATCGCCGCTGCCACCATCGCGTCGCAATGCTTTCACGCTGCGCCGCCGCGCGCAGCCCCGCACCGCCGCGCCGCACCCCGCACCCGCCTATAAATACCCTCCTCCTCCCTCCCTTCCCACACCTTTCCCCTATTTCCTCCTCTCACCGCGCCATGTGCCGCCGCTCGCCTTCCGCGCCGCGCGCCTTCGCCAAGCAACACCGCGTTACCCCCTTGCCGCCCACGCGGCGGTGAGTCTCCCCATGCCACCCTCCCTTCACCCCGTGCCGCGCCCCATGCCACGCCGCACGCGCCATGTCGAGCCTAGCCTAGCTGCTCACCGAGCAAGAGCATAGGAAAGGAAGAGGAAAGAAAACAGAGGAAGAAAGGAAGAAGAGAGAAGGAGAGGAAAAGAAAAAGAAATAAAAATAAAAGAAAAGAAGAAGAGGAAAAATATTTAGAATAAAAATCTTTTTTTCTTTGTGAAATAAAATTAGGAAACAATTATAAGATAGATATTAATTATAATATTACGAATTTAATTATCGTATGTTATTAGGAATTTAATTATAATTTAATTTGTTAGTAAATCCTAATTTCATCGTATGGATTTACTAGAATTTATGTTTTAAATTATTAAGTATAGTATTAGGCTTTAGTGTAAATTATTTAGGATTTAATTGATTCTAACCCTAGGGCTTGTCGCTAGATAAAATTAGGAATAAAATTAGAGTTAACAATTTCTTTTTGGTGTAATATTTTTGAATCGTCGATCACAATATTTTCTTAAATATTTAAAGTTAATTAATTTGATATATTACCACCTCATAATTAATTAAATCGGTTCAACGCGAAACTTGAAATCTTTGTAACTTGCTTAATTTAACCCGGTTTTAAAACTTGAATCCAAATTCACATAAAATAGTAGTCTAGTTTTAGGAGCTACTTTTGTGATTTATTTGGCATTTTGGTGATTTTATTTGAATTCTAATCGAATTCAATTGGATCTTTCGCACATATCTATAGAGTGCAAGGGAGCCGTTGAGTGTGCCAAAGATCCAGGACAGCGAGGTTGCGAGGAAGGCAAGTCATCATTATCTTTGAGCATGGTGAACCCTTTTGCGAACTTATGTTGTTTTTAAATCACATATGCATTCTATATACGTGAGAACTCCCATACTTGTTATATGCCATGCCATGATATTGAATACTTGTATATTCTTTGTACCCTATAGTATCATGTGTCCGTAGTCAATCTCTGACAATGCTTGGCCCATGCTAAATTAGATTCGTGCATGTTCATGTTTATGAAATGCTATATGCTTGGGCAACTACCTTGGGGAGGTGGTTGACGTACGGCATGTGGAGTCATGAGCGCCACATTGCCATGACAATGATGAAATAATTTATGGATGAAAACTAAACACCAAACAAATGTTTTAGACTGGGCGGCTAGATGATTTGGGTGGAATCTTGTTAAGGCTAGTGTCGTCTCTGGTCAAGTAAGGACCAAGCCATGAGATAAACATGAAATGAGCTAGTACAGCCATACTTCTCGATGGGCATTTACCTAGCGAGTAAATAGCCGGCAGAGGCGGTACCCCGCATAGTGGTTCACTTAGGCGTGTGAATAGGCGGCAAGCCTATAGGTGGGGGTAACCATCGGTGGGTAACCGAACCAACTGGACTTAATTACAACTTAAAGAATGAGTTAGTTTTTCCCTCTCGGGAGTGCTAGAACTCCTCCCACTTGCTAGAAGCGTGTACGGCTAGAGTACGGGAGGGCTCAAGTTCATGGAGCGGATACGCAAGTGAGGTTATTGAAAGGCCACGCCGTGACGTGTCTCATTCGTTGGGACTTTGGCTCATATGTTGGGCAAGTCACGAGTACAGTAAAGTGTACATCCACCTTGCGGGTGAGTAAAACAATCTATTCAAATAGCCGTGCTCGTGGATAAAGAGCATCGAGAAGTTTTTCGCTTGGTTCGACTCTAATTTTTTAAAATGATGGGCTGGGCATGCATAAAGATTTGTTTGTGCTGGTGGCTCAACTTCTCGGGAGGCGAGAAGGGGTAGACCCCGAAAATCATGACGACCCAAAGCGGGGAAGCTATCCTTGGGATCACAATGGATGGTGGACGAACCGTCGCCGATTAAACAAACTATGGAAATAAAACTTAACTAGTCTTAGGTCTTAGGCTTGTGAATAGAATTGCAAAAAAACTAGCATTATGCAAAATAACCACAGCCATTCCTTGATTATCCCTTATATATGCATTGTTGTTTTGGTGGCTTGCGAGCACGGTTGGTACTCACCCTTGCTTTATGCAAAACATTCGAAGTGGGTGATGAAGACCACGAAGACCCGTACAAGTACTACCGGGAGGGTTGGAGGACAATGGCGCTCGGTAGGTCTTAGACTCAGTCATTGCCTGTGGCAATGGCGTGCCACTGCCTTATCTCCGCTGCATTATCTGTACTCTACATTTGCTTGTATTCCGGACCGTTTGGTCCTATGTTCTAAACAATGCCTTCGGGCACTATATTGTAATATTTCGTAAGATGATTGGTCTATTTAGCACGTTTGATGATTCAAGTAATGTAATCGTGGGTACCGACTACTCGATCCAATGAAATGGTACTATGAATACGAATGATTCTGTTACAAAAACGGGGTCCACGAGCTGGTATCGAGAAAGTGACTATAGGATAAGACCAATGGCGCCCCACCCCCTTATAGTTGGCTAAAGGGAGGAATCCCCACCTAGGATTATTTTGAAAATAAAAACATTATGTCTACAAAACAAAATGTGTTTTCCCTATACTCTTGTCTCTTTGTCTCTTTATAAAATTTGTTTTAATTCCAACCACGACTGGGTTTTCAGGTATAGATGGCGGGACAAGGTCGAACGGAGCCTGGGAGGTTGAGGTTCCTCGAGACGATGGATACGTCTTGCGCTATGACAAGCGATGTGGTGCTTGAAATACCCCCGAGTTACCCACCTTCGGGAGGAAGAGGTTATGTTAGTGATATGCCCTAGAGGTAACATGGAGATGTTGGATATCATGGTCAATGTTTATGTATAAATGAATAAAGTGTTATTCAGTTCCATGAAATAGACAACTTGTATTGATCAATAAGTACGTGACTTATTTATGAGACTCTTTATGTATGAATCTATTTCTAAACGATCCACGATCATATGTCATATTGTTGGAACAAATATGATTCTAAGATCGGCATGCTTATTGATTGATGATCATGTCTCATAGATCATGGTATGGAGATACCAAATCAATTTACGTGGACATGTGTTAGAGAACACATTGTTGGATAGACCCACCTTGAGACACTACGGGAATTAATGTGCCATTAGTTGGTCTCAAGTAGTGTTGGTGCAAAGTCCTTAGACCTGAGATCATCATGGATTCTCGATATGTGTAGTAGCCTACTTTGGGACTACCAAACGCTATTCCGAATCGGCTAGTTATAAAGTAGTCTTCGGGTTTGCTGTGAAACATGGAGTGGGATGTGAGTGATCAAGATGGAATTTGCCCCTCCTTTGGAGAGATATCTCTAGGCCCCTCGAGGTAATGGATTATGGAAGTACATGGCTATGCCGAGTTGAATGAGGAGTCAATCAACGACGAGATAATCCAATACGGTTCGAGTGAATGGTTAAGCTATTGAAGGGATGGCAAACACATCTTGCGTATGGCTTAATTGGTATCATGAGGTAAAGAGATTTGTGTACACATTATAGGTTCAGAGTCGATATTATATTCTTGTATACTATGGTGTCAATATGTACTACTAGGCGCCGCTGTTGACAGATCGGCTGAGTTAGCCTCAAGCCAAAGCGAAGTATACCTGTACCTACAGGGTCGCACGCTTAAGGGGATAAGAACAGACATTCGAGTTGGACTCGAATATGGCTTAATTCGGATAAGATTCGATTTAATATAGAGTCGTATGGGCTTACGAAGTTCGGGTGGCCAACTCTATAAGATTCGGATAGGATCCAATTCAAAATAGAGTCCCAATCGGCCACTAAACCTAGCCGGCCAACTCTATATAAATGGGCGAGGGTGGAGAGTTGCTGCATTGCATTGAACCGAATCAATCCGATCTTCACGGAAACCCTCCGCACTCCAGAGCCAAACCCTAGACTTGCATCTTCTACTAGCACACAGTGTTATGCATTCCGTACTGGACGTGTGGTTACGGTAGAGGCACGCTACATTGCGGTGTGCCGTTCGTCGCCACGATCGGGCTGCAATCGGACAAATCGGCTGCGACACATCGGAGCGAGGCGGCTGTGGCGGATTGGCGCGCAGCGTGGTTTGGCGAATCGGCAAATCGGCTGCGGCATCGGGCCGTGAAATCGGCGCGTCGGCTGCGGCGTATCGGCTGTGTTGGGAATGGGCTTGCGCAAATCGGCCGTGATCGGCCGGACTATTTGATCGGATAGCTCCCGATTGGCTATATCCATGCACTCTACTCCGATCGGTAACGATCTATCGACCCTTACTTGCAAGGTTCTGGTTTGCGTTGTAGAAAAGTTTTGTTATTAGCTACCATAGCCTCGCGTACCCCTTCAGTTTGGTGCGGACACCGTCCCGAGTGGGAGGCTACCGTGACAATCGACTCACGCGTTGCTAGCAAGCCGGTTCCACTTTAGGATGCGCTACGGCGTGACTCGGCAAAGGCTGCAGCCTCAGACGCCCGAGAGAGGCATTCCTCCATCTTAGCACCGTTCACACGTAGCCGTTGACGAGGACCGAGTTTGCACATCACCCGTATCGGGAGGATGGCAACTCTATATGCACCGTGCGGCTACCCCGTGTTGCTACAACCCCATGGTGACCGTCTGTCCCGATGGGCCGAGGCCGCGACGATGGCTATGAGGAGGCACTGCGGGATCGATGAGCAGCAGACGCATGGGCGAGCTCAAGGAGGAGCACCATGCCTGTGGCGAAGGTCGATTCGCTAAAGACCCGGCTCCGGTTAACGACACAGTATGAGTAGCTCTCGGACGGATACATTGCCCATGGCGAGGCCATGGCCACCCTCGAGGAGCAACAGGAAGAGCCAAAGGCATGTCGGGCGGCTAGAGGAGCAGCTCCATACGGTCTCGATTACACACGCGGCTACCTCTACTTCCATCGCACCACCACCACCCCCGCACGGCTCATGACCACTACTAATTCCTCACTCCACCGTTGTCGACAACTTTTCACGCTTTACCGGAGGAGGTTGGCATGTCGACACGCAGTCCGACCCTACCTAGTGGATCCAACAAGCTTGCTGACGCTTCAAAGACAAAAGAGCCCACACCGATAGTCACAACTGCTTCATCCGAGCCCGGTTCCAGAGTGGAGATCCCGATCTAGATCAACACCGACCCAGGGACTGAGACAGAGCAAGAGGAGGTCGAGAGAGAGCCTAGCATCACAGACCCGTCGGAGGACGAGGCTCCTGCTTACTGCCTCACCTTTGCGGGAGGGCCTAGCACTCGCAGGACTGCCCGCAAGAGCACACGACCAAAAGGCAAGAAGCCCAAGACTGACCTTGAGGCGACCACTTCTGAGCCGTGGGGACTTCGGTTCGCGTCCGCTAGGGACCACCCACTTCCTGCACCCGGTTCCTGCGGCTGGCTGGATGACTAGAGGAGAGTTCTGAACTGACTTTGGTATCGCTTTAGATGGCTTTGGGACAGCAAGAACCACACCCCCCCTTTTTAGTAGTTGATGGTTGCATGGCAGTAGTTCGATATTAGCTTTGCATTGTATTTTGTGGGACTACGTATGTGCAGTCTGTTGTATCAACTGTTGATGTATTGACTAAGGACCTATGTAATGATCTATGGTTATGTTATGAATGAGTTTATTCCACCATGCTTGACCCCCTAAAAGATCACCTTAACCAACTCAAAATAAAAAGAGTAGGATTGTAACCTTAGTAGGTCAAGGCGCTTACTTATCTACGCTCTATAGATGCTTTACCGACGTCGGGCAACAATCGCCAATGAAAACCCACCGAGCCCAACCCCACCACTTTGGTTGAGGTCATGGCTGCACAAACCCACCATGGTGCCATCGTCAACAACCGGGGAAGCCATGGAGGCTCAAGCCTTGGCGAGTTTATGAGGGCCAAGACACCCACCTTCGCTACGATAGAGGAACCTATGGATGCGGAGGATTGGCAGTGCATCATAGAGAAAAAGCTTACTCTTGTCCATGTGCGCGAGGCCGACAAAATGATCTTTGTCACGAACCAAGCTGGAAGGACCTGCATGTGACCGGTAGGATACTTATAAGGAAACTTGAGCGAGAGGATGTTGCGGAACCCACATGGGAGGAATTCACCGCCGCCATTCGCGAGAAGTTTGTGCCTGTAGCAGTGATGCGTATGAAGAAGAATGAGTTCAGGAGGCTGCGACAAGGTAACACTTTGATGCAAGAATACCTAAACCGGTTCCTAGCTTGCCCGCTATGCAACCGGTGATTTAGTATATGAGGATTAGAAGATTGACAAGTTCATCAAGGGACTGAATGATGAATTGTAGGGTCCTATGATTGGACAAGACCATAGCAAATTCCAGACTTTAATCAACAAGGTTGTGAGGCTGGAGCACAACCAGAAGACGGTGGAGAACAACCGCAAGATGAGACTCGCTATGACCCCCACTTCGGGAGCATCTTAGCGTCCCAAGGAGCCACTCCGTTTGGATGGAAGCCAACCGCCGTGGCAACCAGCCATCCTACTACACCTAGCAATGTCAATAGGCCGGGTGTGACCCAGTTCCGTACTCGACACCAACCACTGGTCGCTCCGAGAACAAAGAATGTGAATTGCTTCAACTGTTGAGAATTTGGGCACTACGCCAACAACTGCCCCAAGCCACACATCACCCCTATTTGTACCGGTGCCAATGCAACGGTTGTACGTGGTCTTGCTACCCCCGCTGGACGCTCTATTCGGAAGCCGCAACCCAACGAGTCTACTACCGGGTTACGTCGTGGACAGTGAAGGCTGTGCGTGCCGAAGAGGCACAGGAAGATCGAGCGTCTGATGGGTATGATTTCTATCAACTCGCCCAGATTAAAGTCTTATTTGATTCCGGAGCATCACATTTGTTCATATCATCAAAAATAAGCAAACAACACAACCTACACCAAGTGAAACTTAAGAGACCCATGTTAGTGCACTAACCCGGGGGAGATATAACCATACCCCATGCTTGCATCAACTTGCCCATCCGGATTAGAGACGTGGTATTTCTCTTGAACCTTATGGTACTACCGCCACAAACTCTTGATATCATACTTGGGAATGGACTGGTTGACTAAGAACAAGAGTCATAGAGGCGTGGCCGGAAGGGTCACGTGTCCACCCTATGGGGATCACCGATGAAGATAGCCATGGATCGGGACCGGATGTTATGTGAGTGAGCTTCGAGAGTATTTACCATGCTACCCATGAGCGGGATGCCAGTAGTACAAAAATACCTCGACGTATTTCCTGAGGATTTGCCCGGAATGCCTCCTGACCGCGACGTAGAATTTCTTATTAAACTAATGCCTGGTACTGTCCCCATATCCAAGAGGCCCTATTGGATGCCGTCTAACGAGCTAGAGGAACTCAAGATGCAGATCAGAGAATTACAATAAAAGGGATTCGTACGCCCTAGTTCTTCTCCTTGGGGAGCCCCAGTACTGTTTGCAAGAAGAAAGGTGGCAGTATGAGGATGTGCATGGATTATCGGTCAATGAACGAAGTGACCATCAAGAACAAGTACCTATTACCCCGAATAGATGACTTATTTGATCAACTCAAGGGTGCCAAAGTGTTCTCAAAGATTCATCTTTGGTCAGCATAGCATCAGTGGAAGATTAGAGCTGGAGATATTCCAAAGACAACGTTCTCGACGTGCTATGGATTATATGAGTTCACAGTAATGACTTTTGGATTGACCAATGCCCCGGTATATTTCATGGACCTTATGAACAAGGTATTCATAGAATATCTGGATAAGTTTGTAGTGGCGTTTATTGATGACATTCTTATCTATTCCAAGGATGATAAGGGACATGCAGAGCACCTACGTCTAGTGCTGGAGAAGCTACGAGAGCATCACTTATATGCAAAATTCACTAAATGTGAGTTCGGGCTTAAGGAAGTTGCTTTTCTTGGTCATGTAATCTCAGCCGGAGGAGTAGCGGAGATCCGCCAAGGTCGAAGCCGTTACGGCATGGAAAGCACCCAAGTCGGTAACGAGGTCCCGACTTTCTTGGGATTGGCCTGTATTACCGGAGATTCATTGAAGAATTTTCCACAATAGCCGACCCATGACCCAACTCTTAAGGAAGGAGAAGAAATTCACTAGACCGAGCAGTTGTCGCCGAACTTTTGATCGGTGAAAGAAAAGTTAACCTCGCTCCAATTCTAGTCCTACCCGATAACCATAAGGACTTCGTGGATATACCGTGATGTGTCCCGATGCTGACCGGAGGGGCATCACGTAAGATGTGAAAGGCACATGGCATATTCCTCGAGACAACCCATACCCCACGAGGAACACTACTCCTACACATGATTTAGAATTGGTAGCAAATGTTCTTGCATTAAAAATTTGGAGGCACTATCTCGATCGAGATCCATTGCGATGTATACACTGACCACAAGAGTTTGAAGTACATCTTCATTTCTTAGATCGATCTCAACTCTATGATAGAGAAGGCATTGAACTCGATCAAGGATTATGATCCAGAATCCATTACTATCCCGACAAGGCGAATGTAATTCGGGCCGATGCTTTGAGCCGCAAGGCCCACAACCATATGAGACTGAAGGTATGGGCTATTGAGCTCTTAGAAGAAATGGCAGCAGCTTAATTTGCACCTGATTCCTCGCAGTGGCCTAAACTCGCTATAAATCCAACCTCTTCGAGGACCCAAATAGAAGGAGCTCAAAAGGATAATGGAGAGATCCAAATGATCAAGAAGCGCATGGCCGCTGGGCATGCGAAGGAATTCTCGATAGATGATAATGGAATCCTGTGGTATAAGTAAGGGATTTTGTGCACGAGGAAGGTGGTTTGAGAGGGTTGATTACCGAAAGAAGACCACGAATCAAGCATATTTGCTACACCATGGCAAAGACGAAGATGTACTGTGATTTGAAGGAGGCACAGCATGGTGGCCCAATATGAAGATGAATATGTGACCATATGAATCTAAGCATCAACGACCGAACGGCTTGTTGCAACCGCTCAAGATTCCCGAATGGAAATGGGATGAGATAGGCATGGATTTCATTGTCGATTACTCAAGACTCGCCGCAGATATGACTTTTTGGGTGATCGTAGATCGACTTACCAAGACCGCTGTGTTTATCCCGTCAAGACCAATTATAATAGTGCCATGTTGGCGGGAATTACACATGTCCGTGGATCGTGTGCCTTCAAGGGGTACTCAAAAAGGATAATATCGGATTCACGTCCCATTTCGGAGTAAACTTCATGAGGGACTTGGGAGTCACCTTGCCTTTAGTACCGCATACCACCTCGCGTAGACCGACGGGCGGACTAAAAGACAAATAGAGTTCTTGAGGACATGCTAAGAGCTTGCTAGGCACTTTACCAAGGATTGGGAAAAATGCCTACCTTACGCTGAATTTTACTACAACAACATTTATAAAGCAAGTAGTGCAAGATGTCGCCGAATGAAGCATTGTTTGGTCTGGCGATGCCGAACCCCATTGATGTGGTCGAAACCAGTGAATGAGCCGTGTTTGGACTCGACAATCAAAGAGGCCGAGGAAAAGGTCTGATCGATCCGAGATGGACTAAAGGTAGCCCAATCTCGACAAGAGCTACGCGGACACTCGTCGAAGGGACTTGGAGTTTATGTAGACGACAATATGTGTACCCAAAAGCCTCTCCGCTACGAGGAACCCAGAGGTTCAAGGTCAAAGAAAAGCTTGCACCAAGATATGGGGACCATTCCCGATAAATGCCGAAGAGGAGGTGAAGCGGCCTATCGGCTAGAGCTACGGAAAACATCTCGATGTGCACCCGGTGTTCCATATGTCACAATTGAAGAAGTTCAAGGCGAGTGCTTGGAAGAGCAAGCCCTCGGAAGATATCCATATCAACAATTATCTCACATACCCTAAACATCTGGTAAAAATATTGGACGAGGCAGAGAAGAAAACCCGAGCCAATCACACCGAAGGGAAGGCCACTTGGGAGAGCGAAAATTTTCTAAGGACCGAGTGCCCACGCTGCTTGACAACCGGTAAGAAATCTTGGGATGAGATTTATTTAACGTGGGGTAGGTTTGTAACACCCTAAAAATCCGAAGGCATAAAATTTGAAATTTAAAATCGGAACTTGCAAAACTTTAGAATTATTGCATCATGTCGTATTTATTTGCCTCTTATTTGCAAGTCTTTTGCCAATTTATAAATAAAAAGAAAAATATGTATTAAACCCTAAAAGAAAGGAAAATTGCAAAATATATAATAGAAATAAAATTATAAAAATAAAAGTTGAGGAAAAGCTAAAATTTAATAAAATGTATAATTGGACAAAATTATATTCAAATTCATGTGAAATATAAAAAAATAAATAATATTAATTATAAAAAGGAAGAAAAAAATAAAGAAAAAATCGGAAACAATGAAAAAAGGCACTATTCATTCCCCAAGGTGTTCGGCCGCGTCCCATCTCCCCTCGCACACGGCGTGCCGCATGCCACGCGCGCGTCGTGTCGCCGCCTCGCGCCCCGCCCCTCTCTTCCATGCCTCTCTGCCGCGCCATCGCGTCGCCACTGCCGTCGTCGCATCGTCACCGTCCTTTGCCCGTTCTTGTCGCACCCGCACGAGCCCCGCCCGGCCACACGCGCGTGCCTCCTAGCCGTCCCTCCCCGCCACTTATAAATACCTCCCTCCGTCCTCTCCCTCCCCGCACCTTTCTCTTGACGCCAAATCCGTACCGCCGTTGGTGTGCCAAAAATGTGTTGACGTCGAATCACACGGCCACGGCCTAGAGATGCAGCAGCTCCGGTGCAGGTCCTAAAAAATCATTGAAGCGCGAATGTTCTAGTCGGTTTGATCCTCGCCCCGACAAGATATGCAAAACAACATAGCATAAATCATATTGGCCGCATAGGCCGATAATCAAAACAGCCCGATCTATTGAGCCGATTGTATGATTCGGCCGATGCCGATGTCCACATAACTCGTCGGTGCCCCGATGAAACCCTTATTGGTAGCCACCGGGCGAGCTAGAGACTTACGGTTCTAATCACGAGTTAGTAGGTCTAAACTAATCTAATCTAGTAATATCTCTCATCATTCGATAAGCTTGGGATTACTACATGGTGAGTGAGGTGCTACACCGAAAAAGAAGAAGATTTCATATTCAAAAACCTAAAATTCAGACCAACGGCCGGAGCAGGAAAAAGAGGGTTTTGGCCGATTGGGGCGTACCTGGAATTCGGGGATGGAAGCCGACGGAGCATCGGGAGCCGCCATTCGAGCGCTTGAGATCGTCGAAAGGGAGAGATCGTTGCCGCGGGTCGAGAAGGCTGAAGACGTTGCGGAGAACTCGAGGCGTTTTTGTTGTTGTGGATTGCGTTGACGGCGTGAGTTGCTCTGCGCGGTTGAAGCGTTATTTGAAGGGTTTTGTAACGGCCAAAACAGATTCGACCTATGGTTGCGCCGAATAAGATTGCACAAAATCCGCAACATTATCATATCACGGATTTGGGGGCATGTGTTAACGACCTAATTTGGTTACCAAATCCCCGAGTCCAAGCGGAATTGAAGCGAGAGGTTGGAGCGGAATCAAGAAGAATGCACAATGCGAGGAAATCAGAGGTATCGGCTAAGTCCGATCGGCTGCGGGAGCTAGTCGGCGAGTCCGAGTCAAAGTAGGATAGGCGATAGTCGATTCAGTGGAGACAGTGGAGCCAATCCCGTAAGGAACGGTTAAAAATACATTATTGGATTCGGTTTCCGAAGTGCACTAAAGATATTGCCATCTACGCATAAGGTCCTCGTAATAGCAGTTATATCTTTAAAGTTAGGATATTTTGTATAATTTTCTTTTGAGATAATGTCGATTTCTTTAGAGATTTAGTCGTAATAGGGAATCGTTGCATTACGGACTCATTGTATATTCGGGTATAAATATGACCGAGACCTTGTAAAACATATCAACATACATCAATAAAACCTCGGCGCATTGCCAACCTTTTTGTTTTATGTTTTTCTTGACGAGTTCTTGCTTTGACCTCGGAGCTGCATCGATTTTGATCTCCAGAAAGGTAACTTCTTGTTACAAGCGGCTTGTGGTATCGGGGCGGTGCTTCCATCATTATGATACTCGATTCGATGTTGCAAACTATTTAATTTATCATATATGGTATATAATCTAGATCAATGTCTAGATCTATCTCACAATCGGCTAATATCTCTTTGAAGATAGCAGATTTACAAAGCTAGATCCGAGGTTGATTTAGGTTATATGGCGTATCTACCATCTTGAAGAGTTCTCGTTAGCCTATATATATCCTATAATTCTTTTGGTACTTAATGCTTTGCATCTAATCGACCTATTAAGTCGCCTTTAGAACTATGTAGATTTATTCGGTTCAATGTTTGCTACTAGAGATAGAACCAGGGGTTTCCGGTCTTATACCTTCTAATTGTTTTTATGTATTCTTACTTATAAATGTATTAGAACGCCTTTTATATTAAGATCTTAATGTACTTAAATGTATTAAGCTTGGCATCAATCATTATGCGTTATACTGCTCGCTTGGTTGATCCTTGTTTAACGCATTTAATCTAGATTAATCTTGTTTTTATAAAACATATCGGAGTACTAGCCAATTTACATTAGATCTCGACATTGGCGACATATTTATACTCATAGGGCGACAAAGATCCTAACATATTACAATTCAAACATTCCTAAAGATAAAAGAAAACAAACCAGAGTCCCTATTGGACACTAACACACTTTCCTAAAGATAAAATAGAAAGCAAATAACCTCTTCCTAATTAATAGATACAAGTCGCATCCTCCTCGAACTTGATCTCTTACGGAAAAGATCTTCCCAAACTGAATCGATAAGAATTTGACTGGCCGTGGAGATACGATGAGGGAAAATCCCCATCGACCGACCAAAATCTCTAAACCAATACCGTGAGCCGATTTGAACCTTAAGCCGATAAGGACTCAGGCTTATCAAATTTTGTCGTTAACACTTTCCCCGCATTTCCTCCTCTCACCGCGCCAAGCGTCGCCGTCCGCGTTGTACGCGCCACGCCACACCGTGTAACCGTCGTCCCACCATGCCCACGCCGCCCGTGAGTCTCCCCACGCCACTCCGTTCACCTCGTGCCACCGCCCCATGATGTGCCACGCGTGACCATGTGCGAGCCCGGGCTTGGCCATTTCAAGAGCAAAGGAAAGGAAGAGGAAAGAAAACAGAGGAAGAAAGGAAGAAGAGAGTGTGAGAGGAAAGAAAAGAAAAGAAATAAAAGAAAAAGAGGAAAAGGTTTAGAATAAAAATATTTTTTTATTTGTGAAATAAAATTTGGTAGAAAACAATTATAAGATAGACATTAATTATAATATTAGGAATTCAATTATCGTACATTATTAGGAATTTAATTATAATTTAATTTGTTAGTAAATCCTATTTTCATCGTATGAATTTACTAGAATTTAAGTTTTAAATTATTAAATATAGTATTTGGCTTTAGGATAAATTATTTAGGATTTAATTGATTCTAACCCTAGGGCTTGTCGACTAGATAAAATTAGGAATAAAATTAGAGTTAACAATTTCTTTTCGGGTGTAATATTTCTGAATCGTCGATCACAATATTTTCTAAAAATTTAAAGTGAATTAATTTGAAATATTACCACCTCATAATTAATTAAATGGCTCAAACGCAAAACTTCAAATTATTGTAACTTGCTTATTTTTAACCTGGTTTTTAGCGAAACTTGAATCCGAAATTCACCTAAAATCGTAAACTAGTTTTAGGGGGCTACTTTTGCGATTTATTTGGCATTTTGGTGATTTCATTTGAATTCTAATCGAATTCAATTGGATCTTTCGCACGTATTTATAGAGTCCGAGGAGCCGTTGAGTGTGCCGAAGATCCAGGGAAAATGAGGTTGCGCAGCAAGGCAAGTCATCACTACCTTTGAGCATGTTGAACCCTTTGTCGAACTTATGTTGTTTTTAAATCACATATGCATGCTATATACGTGAGAACTCCCATACTTGTTATATGCCATGCCATGATATTGAATATTTGTATATTCTTTGTACCCTATAGTATCGTGTGTCCATAATCAATCTTTGACAATGG
This sequence comes from Oryza australiensis, assembly GCA_019925245.2. NCBI lineage: Eukaryota > Viridiplantae > Streptophyta > Magnoliopsida > Poales > Poaceae > Oryza > Oryza australiensis. Next base: position 15,307 of record JAIFGZ020000742.1, on the reverse strand, counting down.
TTAAAGCCCATGCTAAATTAGATTCATGCACGTTCAGTATTTATCAAAAAATGCTATATGTTTGGGCAACTACCTTGGGGAAGGTGGTTGCGTTTACGGCATGTGGAGACATGAGCGCCACATTGCCATGACAATGATAAAATGATTTATGGATGAAAACTAAACACCAAACAAATGTTTTAGACTCCGGGGCGGTGGATGATTTGGGTGGAATCCGGTTAAGGCTAGTGTCGTCCACACCGGTCCAGAGCAAGGACCAAGCCATGAGACAAACATTAAACGAGCTAATACAACCGTCCTCCTCGATGGGTATAGATCTAGCGGAGTAAATAGCTACAATTTGAGGCGGTACCCCCGCATAGTGGTTCACTTAGGTGTGTGAATAGGCATGTAGCCTAAGCAAGTAGGGTAACGATCGGTGGTAACCGAATCGGAAACTGGACTTGGAACTCATACAACTTAAAGAATGAGTGAGATTTTTCCTTCTCGGGAGCACTAGAACTCCTCCCACCGCTAGAAAACCGTGTACGATTAGAGTGCGAAGGCTCAAGTTCATGGGAGCGGAGCATCGCCAAAGTGAGGTTATTGAAAGGCTTTTGTCTTGACGCGTCTCATTCGTTGGGACTTCGGCTCATGTGTTGGGCAAAATCACGGAGTACGGGTAAAGTGCACATCCACCGCAATGTGAGTAAAACAATGTATTCGAATAGTTGTGCTCGCAGATATGGAGCATCGGGACAAAGTTTTTGCTTGGCTAGACTCCAAATTTTTAAAATGATGGGATGGGCATGCATAAAGATTTGTTTGTGCTGGTGGCTCAACTTCTCGGGAGGCGCGAAGGGTAGACCCCAAAAATCATGATGACCCAAAGGGAAGCTATCCTTGGGATCACAATGGATGGTGGACCCAGAGAACCATCGGCGATTAAACAAACTATGAAAATAAAACTTGATCAGTCTTAGGTCTTAGGCTTGTGAAAAGAATTGCAAAAAAACTAGCTTTATGCAAAAGAACCACAACTGTTCCTTGATTATCCCTTATCATATGCACCGTTGTTGTGGTGGCTTGCTGAGTACGGTTGGTACTCACCCTTTCTTTATGCAAAACTTTCAGAGGTGGGTGATGAAGACCCTGAAGACACGTACAAGTACTTCTAGGAGGGTATGAAAGATGATGGCGCTCAGAAGGTATTAGACTCGGTTATTGCCTGTGGCAATGGCGTGCCGCTGCCTTATCTCTGCTGCCTTATCTATACTCGGTTTTTGCTTGTATTCTGGACCATTTGGTTCTCTGTTCTAAACAACGCCTTCGGGCGCTATATTGTAATATTTCGCGTAAGACGATTGGTGTATTTTGCACGCTTGATGATTCAGTAATGTAATCGTGGGTACCAGACTACTCGATCTAGGGAAATGGTACTATGAACACGAATGGTTCCTGTTACAAAAACGGGGGTCCAGTAAAGGTATGTGAAGAGGCATAGTGCCGACGGCAACTGTAGCAACCCTTGTTCCATTGCCGACCCACAGGTTCACCTCACCCCTTCTCAAGCTTTCACTTTTTCTCAGACCCTACAACAATTTGCATATGTGAGCTACTGATCCGGTATCAAATACCCAAGAGCAAGTAGTTGAAGTAGCAAGATTGATTTCTATAACATTAATACTTGAAGTATAATTCTCACTTTGCTTCTTTTTGAGATCCTCCAAGTACTTCTTGCAGTTCCTCTACCAGTGATATGCCTCCTTGCAATAAAAGCAAACAACATCTGCCATCGCCGATCGCTCAAGCGGCCAGCACATGCCAACTGTTGGAGCCACAAGGTGGGATCGGTCTTGCCGTTGGATGGCTCTATCCCCGTCGGCGGAAACCCTTGGGCTACGTGACTGCACGGGAGCTTGGGTGAGCAGAAAGCCACAAAGCCATCATGGTAGGGTGTGGGATCGGGGCACGCCATCGGAGGTCCGTGCAATAGGTCGTACTCGTCCCATCGCTGTATCTCCATGCTCGATGTTGTTGAGGGCAACCATCCTCTGCGAGATCACCTCACGCATATCACCCGTGTGGGAGCTCCTTGATGCTCGTCGTGCGAGCACTCCGGAGTGTCGAGCCATGCCCACTTCGGGAGAACCAGGTCCACTCGTGGTCGCGCCGCCAGTCAGGACACTGGTGAGGCCAAATGACCGGCACTCTGACGTTGTCGCGACCTCAAGTGTCGAGCGCACCCGGGGGCACTCGGGCGAGGGTCGGACATTGAGCTGCGCCGGCGGCGGCTCTGGTTATGGCCATGGCCTTTCGGATCTCCTAGGGAGTCGAGAAGACCGTTGAGGGCACACACAATGGCGACCAAGTTGGCTGTGGCGTCCGGAAACCTTGTGTCCCTCAAACTCTATCGTGAAATTTGACTCCAAGTGTCGGGGCCGAACGTGAGACCGACAAACCTTTTGCTCACGTGCGCAACTCTCCGTGTTACAGAATGGCGTGCGTCGCGGTGAGCATCGGACTCCCGAGAGCCCGTGATCTCGTGGTCGGACACCACCTCCGCCATCATGAAAAAGTAGGTGGACCAGCGGTTACCAAGGATGAACATTGGTCCGCGGAGCCGCCACTCGACGCCATGTGGGGGAGAGAGGCATGGTAGATGGTCCTGCTAGGGTCCTTCGCACCAAGAGGTGCGGGCACCTAGCAACATCAAAAGGCGAGGAAGATGACCCCTCGGTGTGGTGAAGTAGAACGCGTAGCGTAGAGTCGGATTGGACGCTCAATGGTCCAAGCATCATCGTCCCTCGGGGCGCCACATGAGCAATCCGGGGTTTGGGCTGCCAAACCTTGATGGTCGCACGGGGCTTGGGGGCTGAGGCCTCAGGATGTGAGACCACATGCCTTGGCATCGCCACCACGCGCGGGAGCGACCGCACCCCCGGCTCGGCGGAGGCCGTCCGGGAGAGAGAGTGAGGCGACGTAAGTCATCCGCACGGAACACCGAGTGCCAAAGATGAAGGTTGCCCCGTTCTGGGGCCACGAAGTTGGTGGCGAGGAAAACACCATCGAATCGCTCCAAGCAAAGAAACCGGCGCCCCATACGGCACGCCAACGTCGATGGATGGGTGTCGGCCGGAGTCACACAGGGTGATCCCCAAGGAGGTGAAAGAGAGAGGGTGGTAGAGAAGCTGCCCTCCGACGGATCTGATGGTCGACTCGAATCTAACGATGAGCCAAGAAACAAGACACAGAGAGTTATACTGATTCAGCCCTCCCAAAGGATAATAGGCCTACGTCCGGTGTGCGAGTGTTCTTCCTCCTGGGGTGGATGATGTACAAGAGTTACAAAGGAGTGTGCTCCATTCTCTCTCGGCCCCTCTGCCCTCCCTTTTATATCTCAAGGGTGGCAGGGAGCGGTATGAACTTGGGGGCCAAAAAGCTAAGACTAAGAGAGACAAATAGTGGGGTACAAAGAACATATGATAAAGTACATGTTGGTCTCGATAGGTCCTATACATCGTGGGTATCTTGTACTCTGTCAGCCACAGGACCCCCGCTTCCGTGTCGTCGGGTTGTGCCGAATGTCGGCTGTCTCCTCCCTCTTCCTATGTGCTGCCATGTTTCTTCCCGACGATGCTCGAGGTCGGGCGGCGAGTCGGGGTCAAGAGAAGGGCCGAGGTCGGACTCGGGGAAGGCCGGAATGCCGACTCTCTAGGGGTCGGGCTTGGTCACATCCCGAGGAAACTCGGTTTGACTTTGTTGGGGTTCAATCCATGTTTTTGAGGCACCCCAAGGTGACACCTCCTACACTCGCCTACCTAATCCTTGATGTCCTTGGATGATCCTTTCTCTTAGATAGTCCCTACTGTTCCTTGGATTCGATATCCCTAGAATACTCCATGGGTGAAGTGCTACAACCGTATTCCTTGGCGCTATGGGATTTTTTTCGTGGTCATAAGAAATACCAAAAAGCATTTCGGCGCCGTTGCTGGGAAATGTTGTTGTTTTATCCTAGAGACTAGGTCATCCTCGTATCTTTCTATTTTCCTTTTGCTCGATTATGGAGCAATCTGTCCAAAGCCTATCGCTCCAAAGTGTGAGAGTTATTTTAGCCACCTTCCTTCTCGAGCCAATTCTTCATCCATCTTTAAACTCTTCCCGGCTTTATAGCCATGGTTTGAGAGAAATCTTTACTCTCGGGCGGATCATGAAAACCCACACTACCATCGCAAGAGTTTGAGCAATTGTGTTCATGCCCGATGATCTGGGCATGACACAAAGAAACCTTGGAAGTGGAAGTTGTTTTGCCCACTTTCACTTACCAGGAAGGGCGAAGCAATGGCATGCTCTTAGGTAGAGAGAGACAAACGGTGAGGTGGGAACAACTCGAGACAAAAATTCTGTCTCGCTTTCTTTCCCGCTAACCCGTGATCCATCTTTGCGCGTAGAAGTTCTCATCTTTCAACGGCCGAGAAGGAAACTATAGGTGCAAACTTGGGCTAGGTTCTTAACTCTTTCCAATTTGGCACTGACTGTGTTTACCCGACCATGTGTTGTTGCAACACTTCCGGTCGTCTTGCACCCTACGTAGTCCGCCTACTATACCTTGATATCGCATCCAATGGTTCTTTTTCACATAAGACTCCAATTAAAGGAAGAGAAATCCTAAGTCGTGATCTTAGAGAACACCTCCTTCATCGAAGATTATCGTGAATCACTATCGGCGGTCAAGAAAAGCGATGAGGATAATTCTCCAGCCAAGTCCAATGCTTTACTTTTGCATATCTCAATATATGGCTCTCAGAAACCTCACCCGGAGCCGGGAACACCGAAGAATGAAGCAATTCACTCTTCGGATATTTGCTTTAATTTCGAGGACGATGTTTTCAAAGATTATGGAAACACCTCAAAAATTCTTCTGTAAAAAGAGGCCACCAGTTCCAGTTTCTTCTCCTGTGCCTCTCGAGGATAAATTCCTTAGAGACCACGAAGGGGTTAACATCCATTATGAGCCATGAATGGTTGAAAGAGTGTGAATTGTTGTCGAGAAGCAATTCGGATTAGTTCACCTTTCAAGTCAACCATTCATTGCAACATAAGGAACGCTTGGTTCGAGGTCCTTTATAATCCCATCGTTCGGAGCAAATATCATTTCTTATTTCCTAGCGACCGTTGACCTCAACTCATAAAACTTTCAAGACTCCACATGGAGATTCTTAGAAAGTTATGGGATTCGAACGTGACGTGGGTCACGAAAATCTTGACGCCAATCCTAGACTTTCATGTGTTCAAGTTTTAGACTTGAGCACATTCGATCGGGCATCCGCTTGAAAAACTTTTCTTAGATGCACCGACACTAGAGTCCTCAATATCAAACTCGGGAGGGATTCATTTTTAATTCCTATCTCTAGAGCTATGAACTCCATAGGCTGAATCCTCTCGATTATGAGCCCGTTGAATCCCCAGAGTCTGTCCTTGAGGTAGCCCCTATTGAATCCCTAGAGTCTGTCCTTGAGGAAGAAGCTCTCTTCTTCACTCAAGAAGCGGTTTACTTTGGAGAGACAATTGAGCTTCCCACGATAGAACCACCATCCAGGATCTCCGATAAAGCTCAAACCTCACCTTCGGCCTTCGATATGCTTTTCTACATAGAGATGCGGAATCACTGTCATTATCGGTGAAAAGATTTTGAGGATGAAACTTCCAAACTCATCTCCATCTTAGAAACACATCGATCCGTTCTAGGCTACTCACTCTAAGACCTCAAGGGAATCCGTCCCACTCTCTCGCACCCATCGCATCCCTACTGATCCAACTCTCTCTAGGGGACCTCAAAGGAGGTTAAATAACGCGATGAGAAAAGTTGTGAAAAAGGAGGTCTTGAAACTCCTTCATGCCGGGATAATTTATCCCGTTCCCTATAGTGAGTGGGTTAGACCAGAGTTCATGTAGTGCGAAAGAAGGGAGGCATGACGGTCGTTGCCAATTCTCGAATGAATTAATTCCACAACGCACTTTCTCGGTGGATGGAGAACGTGCATAGATTATCGAATCTTAACAAGGCAACAAAGAATGATTAGTAGATCACTTTCCGCTTCCCTTCATCGATGAGATGTTGGAACGGTTAGCGAATCACTCTTTCTTTTGTTTCCTTGATGGGTATTCTAGCTATCATCAAATTCCCATCCATCCCGACGACCAAAGTAAGACCACCTTTACATGCCCCTATAGAACGTATGCCTATCGCAGGATGTCTTTCGGCTTTATGTGTAACGCACCCGCATTGTTCCAAAGGTTCATGACGTCCTATCTTCTCGTACATGATCGAGCAAATCATGAAACTTTTCATGAATGATTTCTCTCTATGGAAAAACTTTTGATCGAAGTCTGTCTCAAGAACTAAGATAAGGTCTTACAAAGGTGCCAAGAAAAGGACCTTTTTGTACTTAAATGGAAGAAGTGCATTTCATGGTCCGTGAAGGCATAGTCCTTGGGCACCTTGTATCGAAAAAAGGATAGAGGTGGATAAAGCTAAAATCGATGTTATCCAAAAACTTTCACGTCCTATCAATGTCAAGGGAATCCGCAGCTTCCTAGGTCATGTGGGGTTCTATCATAGGTTCGTCTGAAGGATTTCTCTCAAATCGCTAGACCCCCTCACAAACATCTTAGCTAAGGATGTCCCCTTCGACTTCGATGATGAGTGCTTGTGCTCACTTTTGTATCCTTAAAGAAGCACTCATCTCAGCTCCTATCATTCAACCTCGGTCGCTACCATTTGAAATAATGTGTGATGCAAGCGACTTTTTCTCGTAGGAGTAGTCCTTGGTCAAACTAAGGACAAGAAACTTAGTGCCATAGCCTCATGCTAGCAAAAGTCTAACCAAAGCTCAACTTAATTATGCTACCACCGAAAAATAGCTCTTAATGTTTTTGCTATTGAAAAGTTGAAGTCTTACTTAGTAGGAGCCAAGGTAATAATTTACACCGATCATGCTTCGTTTTGAAATACACACGCTCACTAAGAAAGATACTAAACCTAGGTCGATAAGATGGATTCTCTTACTCCAAGAATTTGACATCAGAAATCAAAGATAATAAGTAGAGAATTCCCCATGAGCGTGACCACGTGTCTCGTGTGCATTATGTGTAGGGCATGCCCATCAATGAATGTCTTACAAGACGAGCATGAAAGTTTCTTTCTTGATTATAAGGAACCTTGCTCTCTTAAGGTGTCTTCGAGAACCGTCACATTTTATGCCACGAGTACATACAACCACCTTAAGGACCTCACTAAAGAAATGTTTAGAACGTTGGTTGTAGATGCTTTTGTTTATCATAAACATTGCAAATTTCATGGTTGCACCTTTTGGCACTAACCTTGTGGCTACAACTTCAACGGTGAATCAACTAGTGGTGAAGTTGAGAACTACATCGTCAATGATGGCTGACATGTAAAGTCCCCATGGTCGAGCTTTTGACCATAAACAAAGCACTACCTGGAGGTAGCCCAGTATCATTTCCCTTCATAAATAAAAAGCAAGAACATGTTTTAGGATAAGTTTACCCTCGGGTATTTTTTCACCAACTATTTCAGGTTAAGATTAAAAATAACGATGGTCATGCGACACCCGTGAACATGGGAGCTATCTATCTCGTACTACCTTGGTGTTTCTAGTGATGGAACAATTTGTGAAGGAGGCTCGACACCACACACTTGATTTTTGGTGTCTCACGACACAAAAATCCAAGTGTGGGGAGTTTGGTATGTATGTCTTAATAAATTCCATTCATGCAAAAATTTCATGATGGTTTAGAGATGATGTTAGTTTTTTGTATCTTGACTTGCTAAAAAATTCGGGTTTGAAATGTCATGCTTTTGACATTAAACAAAGCCCTATAGGTACTAGAAGTTCACCATCATATACTCATACTTATCTTCACATGAATATAACATGATCATATGCTTCCTTTATCTATCCTTGCATGCTCGGTTTGAATAGATTTGTATATAGTCTATTCATAGGCTCTTTAAATTAAGGATGGTGCTTAGGTTTAAAAAGTCTTCTTTTAATCAAATTAGACATGGTGTCGAGTTTGCTTAATGAACCTTAGAGTTAATGTTTGTTTAGATATTGGTTGGATACATAAGGACCTTAAGTTGATTCAAACGATGATAACCCAAGGCATTGGATATATATGACAAAGACATACATAACATACGAGAGGAAGCACAAAATCCTCGATGTTTATGTTGAGTCAATTATAGTTTAGCATTGTTTGAGTATAAAAAGTTGGTGAAAATAAAATTTCAAAATAATAATAATAAAATAAAAAATTAAAACAGGTAAGAAAGGTAAAGAATTCCTTTTGCTCTTGTTCTTTTGTTTGTTTGCCCATGGGTGACGCATTATGCACGCACAAAGTCCCCATGAGAATTCAAGGTAAGTTCAAGTAAGTTTCATTTTAATTGAATAAAATTCTCCGGGTTGGTCTACCACCCGGTAGAATTATTTCTTGTCTCCACTCGGATGTGTCCAATAAAGCTGCGGTACAAAAATAAGTGTGGGGGTGTCCCTCATTCGACACACACAATGCCTTGGACCACCTCCATGATGTTGTACAATTTTTGCACGGAATGACGCAAGAAAACACTTCCGCAAGACCTCATATGGTTCAAACCAAATTTGGTCTCGCTGAGTCATCATGCTCTCCCATTGCGCAGGTTTGCAACTTTTATTTTTGCACCTTGCATACAATAAATTTTTCTATCACTATGAGAATGAGCCTAAAAAGAAAAATCAACATTGGAGACATGACACATGTTGAGTTGGCTTACATACACTTTATTCCATGACTTGCACTCATATGCTCATGAAATCAATTATTTAGGAATAGCATGTTATTCGAGCTATTGATTTATGAGAGATAATGCGGTAATAAGCAACTTTGTTTCACGTTGCATAAAAATACTTGGGGATTTTATTTTTGAAAAAAATTCAAAATCCACAACTTTAACTCCTCGAGGATGTTTTTATTCCTACCACGGCCATATGTCGATATTCATGATCAAACCTTATACATATGCTACTTGTCATCATTTTGAGTTTTGTCAAATATTTAGATCCTCGATAGAATCTTTTCATGTTCTCACTTGTTCAAAGTCTTGTGCATATCCACCACATAAAAAATTTGCTCTCCTCTACATCAAAGGTTTAGCCAAAAATATTTCCACTTTGTCTACATCCATATCTATGCAGATTTCTACTGGAGAATTTGCATCCACTTTAGTCATCCATAAAATAAAGACTCCAATCAATTAGTGATCCTCCCACCCATGCCAAATGAGACATGAGCTATATAGAAATAAAAAACAAGGTTCATGATGGTCATGAAAAAGAAGAAAAATATTCTTGAGAATGACTATGAAAAAACAAAAAAAATAGAGAAAAAGAAAAAAAAAAAAGAAAAAAGAATCATAGCCATGTTCTATAAAATAAAGTAGGAGGAGGATCATTCAAACATAGGAGCCACCACAATAAATATTTTTTCTTTTTCCATTTTTCCACCCACATATTTCTATCCACATAAATAAACAAGAAACTTGATCTTGATTACATGATTAGTTTTCTTCTTGGATCTTTTATTTGAATTTACAAAATATTTGATGCAAGTATGTCGCATGATTTTCCTACCTTGAGCTCCACATAAAGCTTATTAGATTTAGGAGAAAATATGGCGAGCATTGCCTTGGTGAGGAACCAAACACTTTTGAGCGACTCGAGAGATTCATCAAAGGAATAAGATTATGTTTTTCATTTTTGAAAACCTTATCAAAACCTCTAAGTTATTTAATGCGAAGAACCATAGTAGCTTATATCTAGACTGTTCCATTCTTCAATATTTAGAATTTCATGGTAGACACATACAGATTTACAGTTATGAGTAGGTCTAGGAGTAACTTGTATGTTAGCATCATACAAATAATGTATCATCCACCTTAGTAATCTCGACCTTTTACTCGAGGACGAGCAAAGACTAAGTGTGGGGAGTTTGTTGATGGTCACTATCACCAAATATCGACCGAGTCAACTCATAAGTGGAACAAACTTGGCACATCAACGTAGCGGTAGGGGTTATTAACTAACCTTTGCCACGAGTGTTGGTGATCTAATGTATGCGGGGGCGAATACCGTATCAAAATAAAGTGAAAACGCGTTGTCGTGACGAATAAACACAACTCCAACAAATCAGCGATCGCCACATCAGCTTCCCGCGGATCGGAGGGCCCACAAGTCAGGTGAAACCGACTTAGATTGGTGCCAAATGCCCGGGAACCATCTTAAGGGCCCACCAATCAATCACAGGAGAAAGGCGGTGGAGACAGGGGCCGCCAGGGTTTGGCCGAACCGTTTCGGCCGAACCACTTTGGCCTCCCCTCTCTCCCATCTTCCACGTGGAGGCGATAATTGGTCCCCAACGATGGTTAGTGTGTATGGCGGTTAGTAACCGCCATCCAACCACCTTAACAAGCTATAAAAGGGGGCCACTACTTCACTTCAAGACACACCTCCAAGAAGATTAAAGCTTCACTCCTAAGGCTTAGTGAAGAGGTTAGAGAGTGAGGGGAAGCTCAAAGGAGTGCCCCAAATGTCGAGTTTTCTTCGAGGGGTAGTTCGGAGGAGTGCTTAGAGTCCTTCCGTATCGACCTTCGGCCTTGTACCTCGACGGATGCTTTCTTCAATAAAGTGTTCGTGTTTGCACTTTTTGGTTGTTAAGCATTTACATTGAGTACTTTACTTTACTTTAAATTTGCTTGCGGGATCACCGCCCTATGTTGGGTGCTCTAGCTACGAAGGCCACGATGAAAGACCGGTGTTCTTACCAAGGCTAAATGTGGTGATTCGATAGTTTAGGCGTGGTGTCTAGGCTACGCTTACCTTTTGTTTGCCTCGGCCACTCCAAGGGTGAGAGGCCAGGTGAGGAGTGGTGAGCTCATTTGTCAGATCCTCCACGTTCGGGTATGGCGTGGTATAGGCCGTGACTCGACCAAACAGAAGTGTAAGCCGGCCCGTAAGCAAGCAAGAGAAAAGCTGAAGTAGGCCCCACTTTGCTTCTTAGAGCCAGCTCCATGGTAATCCTCACTATACTTATCGCCTACCTAATCTTGGATGTTCAGGATGGAGTCCTTTCATATTAGATAGTCCCCTACTGGTTCCTTGGATTCAATATCCCTTGGAGTACTCTCCCGGGTGAAGATGCTACAACGATATTAAAGTGCTTTGCCAGGATTTTATGTCGTGGGTGAAATACCAACAATGGTGGTTGACAAAGACAAGAGAGCCCGTGATTGATAGTGCGAGTCGCACGATCACTTTAACCAATGGAAAAGGGGAGAAGATCACTTTCCATTCTCCAGTGCCATCGAAAACCAAAGCAAGTCTGAATTACTCTTCTACTAGGGAATCGTCAGAAGTAGCAGCAAAGGCCCCCGTGAAATTGGAAGACATTCCCATAGTTAGAGAATACCCTGAAGTCTTTTCGGAAGATATAACCAATATGCCACCAAAATGAGATTGAATTTCGGATCAACCTAGTACCTGGAAGTGTCCCAATCCACAAGAGACCGTACAGAATGGGAGCAAATGAGTTGGCGGAAGTGAATAAGCAAGTTGATGAACAGTTGCAGAAAGGTTATGTACGCGTGAGCACATCACCGTGGGGTGCTCCGTGATCTTTGTGGAGAAGAAGGATAAGATCAAGAGGATGTGCGTCGACTATTGCACACTCAATGAGGTTACCGTCAAGAAAAGTACCCTCTTCGCGGATTGATGACTTGTTTGACCAATACAAGGGAGCAAAGGTGTTCTCCAAGATAGACTGCGATCGGCTACCATCAATTGAGGATCCGAGAGGAGGACATTCCCAAGACCGCCTTCGTCACTCGGTATGGTTTGTACGAGTGCGGTTATGTCTTTTTGACTTATCAATGTAGGCTATCTTCATTAACTTAATGAACAAGGTGTTTATGGAATTCTTGGACAAGTTTGTCGTGATGTTCATTGACGACATTCTAATCTATTCCAAGACCGAGGAGGAACACGAGAATCATCTTCGGTTAGTGCTCAGAAGTTGAGGGATCATCAACTCTACGCCAACTTCAGCAAGTGTGCATTTTGGTTCAAGGAAGTACACCTGCCACATTGTGAATGCCCAAGGAGTAGCAAAGGATCCGTTGAATGTGGAGTCGGGCTACCAAGTGGACCCCACCAAAGACAATTACTCTATTCGAAGTTTTCTTGGACTCACGAGGTTATTACCGCTCGGTTCATTGAGAATTTCTCTAGAATTGCCAAACTAATGACGCAATTGTTGAAGAAAGACAAAAAAATTCAAGTGGTTCGTAGAATGTAAGAAGAGTTTTGAAGAGCTTAAGAACAAGCCGGTGTATGTGCCGATCTTAATATTGCCGGATCAAACAAAAGATTTCCAAGTGTACTATGATGTGTACCGCAAGGTCTAGGATATGTGTTGATGCAAGAGGGTAAAGTGGTTGCATACGCTCTCATTAGCGCATCCGCATGAGAACAACTATCCAACCCATGATCCGGAGTTAGCCGCAGTGGTCCATGCTTTGAAGATCGGCATGTCACGCCCGAAATTTTTCCCAAATTTCCGGACTATTTTGTGTATTGAATCCTGTCAAGGCATCAACCAGGTGCACAAAATGAAAATTAAGACACAGCATCCAAGCGTATACATAAAGCATATAATTACTACGTAAAAAGAGGCACTTAGTCCTCACACTCGAAAGAAAGCGGCGATAGCGGAAAAGACGATCCTAGCGAGGATTCAGCTCCACTCACAGGCAAACTCAAGCTGGGGTATGAGCCTTGGTCCTCTAACACCGACTTCGACTTAGAAGCACTACACTTTGGAAGGGGGAGAATTTGCAAGGGCGAGTACAACCAACGTACTCAACAAGCCACACCAAGGAAATGCGAGATGCGAGGGAAGGGAAGGAGAGGCTTTGGGGCTATGCGGAAAGCGATTGCAAACCCTTTATTTTGAAAAGGGGAAAACCAGATTAATTAAGGAAATATTAATGCTCCACGAGCAACGTTATACCCACGTTGAACAGGCCCAACCATTTTCACCGATCTATCCAGATTAAGCCAAATTATTAAGGGTGAGACTAATCCGGTGAATCGGTCGATTGCCCATAACCATGGGCGAGAGCTATTCGAATTTTACACTCGGTGAGAGGTTGCTACTCTACCCACAAGACATGATTCCACGCATGTTGCCATGCCCCAAGTATCGCCACGATACTACAAATGGGGAAAATCGTGACAAGACTTTCGCATAACATTCCCCTAACCAACCAAACCACACCAAGGTTTCGCCCCATCTCCCGTTCTCGGTAGTGGGCACCCCCGCCCCAGTGCCACGATGAATCGGAAGCTTGGCGACACCGATCTGGGCCGATTGCAACTCCATCATGCCCACCCTTGCCAGGATCGTTGCCTAGGGAAAACTATACTACGAGTCCAGCGCTTGCCCATTCTTGCTTTTGGTAAGCACGGTAAGTCTTCCAGATTTCCCATGAACGGTTCTTAATTGCCATGGTGCGACAATCCAAAACCATGCACCCATAGCCCACCATTAAGTCCTATTTTAGTTGGGACATTAGGACCAATAAGACATGGCCACGTGTAATTATCTCATTTAGTGAGCTAGTAGTAATTAGCATGGCTAAGCATATAATTCTAGCAAAATTCACATCAATGACTAAAGCTACCAAATTATCACCCAAGGTTAACAAAGGACGGATATCAAGAGGTACGACACAAGCAAGCAGATAGATAATCCCATCATTCCATGTAATTAGCAAAACAATGTAATTTTATTCGCAAACAATAAAATATTTATAAAATAGGTTCAACATGCTTCAAGGGGAGTGTGACTTTGCCTAGCTTCTTCCAACAACCTTCTTCTTTGCGAGCGAACTCCAAAAACGTGGAATCTCGCACGCCGGTATGCAAAACGAGGAAAAAGCCTAATAAAACCAAATAACACTACATGAAAAGTGAACCAACATGTAGGGCTCAATTGCAATTTGAATGGTCCAATTTAGAGTTCGTATGAATTAGATATGAATTTTAGAAGTTTTGGATCATTTAAATGAATTCGGAAGTTAATTAGAATTATTCCACGCTTTTAATTATTTTGTCAAAGGAAAAGGGCAGGGTTGACATCAGCAGGACGACACCGACGTTAGCGCCAAGGGCTGAGGTCACGAGCGGCGTGGCGCGGTCCATGGGCTGTCCACCATGGACCAAGTCCACCGGCGCGGTCCAAGGAGGGTGCAACATGGCGCACATGTGAGTGGCGACAGCGGCAACCACGTGACCGGCCGGATGGACGGCCCATATCCACACCGAGGTAGATCGGGCGAGAGGACGGCGTGAAGGCCGACGATGGCGTGACACGGCGCACGTGGCCGATGATCGCCGGCGGCGGCTCCAGCATGGCATTGGCGCGGGAAGCGTCGAGGGGGTGGGCGGAAAGGAGGGGAAGCTCTCACCGACGGCGAAAAAGGACGTGAGCGGGCGAACGGCGGTCGAGGCGAGCCGCGCCAGACAATGGCGCGGACGGCGGTCCGACCATGGTCGCGATGGTGAAGGGATGCCGAGGCTCGGAGGGCGTGGAGGAGCTAAGGGAAGAGGCGGTGCGGGCGCGGTGGCAGCGCGGTGGCCGCTGCGGAGGCAAAATGGACGGCGACAGGTCGAGAAACACGGTGGTGAGGCGCTCCGTGGTTGTCCGGGCGTGGGAGAATATTTCAAAAATATCTTTAGCCATAACTTTAAAGGAAATTTAATTTCCTTTTATATTTTCACTGATAATTTCATTTTGCCTTTTATTTAATTTTTGAAGAATAATTTATTAAATGATTTTTAATCCCGACGAAAATCGTGTTGTGACAAATCTACCCCCTTACAGAATCTCATCCCGAGATTCGGCTGGAAAGAAGTAAGGTAGGGTGGTTGTGGTTGACCAGGCCGACATCTATGGTCCCTTCGGCTCACATTGACTAATTCGACCAAACTTGGATAGCTAAATACGCGGCACCAAACTTGGTGTTTTATTGCCTTCGCCAAAACGCACCGGTTATGAACACCTAACACTTAGTCCGGATGCGGAGTTGAAAGGTCTTTATTCTCTTAAACCGCACACCTACAACAACACCTTTGGTGTTCCGAGAATTTACTTTGACTCGAAACTAGTGCAACTATTTATGAAACCTTAAAAGCTGACTTTAGCG